>CAXIES010000677.1:0-82264 GCA_964023965.1 Melinopterus prodromus | reverse complement strand
CGTATTTTTTATCCGGACTTTTTAGTTGGGTTCGTATTTTTTACCCGGAGTTTTAGTTGGGTTCGTAATTTTACCCGGAGTTTTAGTTGGATTCGTATTTTTTACCCGGACTTTTTAGTTGGGTTAGTATTTTTACCCGGAGTTTTAGTTGGGTTCGTATTTTTACCCGGAGTTTTAGTTGTGTTGGTAATTTTACCCGGAGTTTTAGTTGGGTTAGTATTTTTTACCGGACTTTTTAGTTGGGTTAGTATTTTTTACCCGGAGTTTTAGTTGGGTTCGTATTCTTTACTCGGAGTTTTAGTTGGGTTCGTAATTTTACTCGGAGTTTTAGTTGGGCTCGTAATTTCAGACGGAGTCTTAAGTTAGGTTCGTATTTTTTATCCGGACTTATTAGTTGGCTTAGTATTTTTACCCGGAGTTTTAGTTGGGTTCGTATTTTTACACGGAGTTTTAGTTGTCTTGGTAATTTTACCCAAAGTTTTAGTTGGGTTCGTATTTTTTACCCGGACTTTTTAGTTGGGTTAGTATTTTTACCCGGAGTTTTAGTTGGGTTCGTATTTTTACCCGGAGTTTTAGTTGGGTTCGTATTTTGTACCCGGACTTTTTAGTTGGGTTAGTATTTTTACCCGGAGTTTTAGTTGGGTTCGTATTTTTACCCGGAGTTTTAGTTGGGTTCGTAATTTTACCCGGAGTTTTAGTTGGGTTCGTATCTTTTACCCGGACTATTTAGTTGGGTTAGTATTTTTTACCCGGAGTTTTAGTTGGGTTTGTATTTTTACCCGGAGTTTTAGTTGGTTTCGCATTTTTTACCCGGACTTTTTAGTTGGGTTAGTATTTTTACCAGGAGTTTTAGTTGGGTTCGTAATTTTACCCGGAGTTTTAGTTGGGTTCGTAATTTTACCCGGAGTTTTAAGTTAGGTTCGTATTTTTACCCGGACTTTTTAGTTGGGTTCGTATTTTTTACCCGGAGTTTTAGTTGGGTTCGCATTTTTTACCCGGACTTTTTAGCTGGGTTAGTATTTTTACCAGGAGTTTTAGTTGGGTTCGTAATTTTACCCGGAGTTTTAGTTGGGTTCGTAATTTTACCCGGATATTTTAGTTGGGTTAGTATTTTTTACCCGGACTTTTAGTTGGGTTCGTAATTTTACCCGGAGTTTTAGTTGGGTTCGTATTTTTTACCCGGAGTTTTAGTTGGATTCGTATTTTTTACAAGGAGTTTTAGTTGGGTTCGTATTTTTACCCGGAGTTTTAGTTGTGTTGGTAATTTTACCCGGAGTTTTAGTTGGGTTCATATTTTTTACCGGACTTTTTAGTTGGGTTCGTATTTTTTACCCAAAGTTTTAGTTGGGTTCGTATTTTTTACCCGGAGTTTTAGTTGGGTTCGTATTTTTACCCGGAGTTTTAGTTGGGTTCGTATTTTTACCCGGAGTTTTAGTTGGGTTCGTATTTTTTACCCGGATTTTTTAGCTGGGTTAGTATTTTTGCCCGGAGTTTTAGTTGGGTTCGTATTTTTTTACCCGGAGTTTTAGTTGGGTTCTAAATGTTACCCGGACTTTTTTGTTTGGTTCGTATTTTTTACCCGGAGTTTTAGTTGGGTTCGTTATTTTACCCGGACTTTTTAGTTGGGTTCGTAATTTTACCCGGAGTTTTAGTTGGGTTCGTAATTTTACCCGGAGTTTTAGTTGGGTTGGGTTGGTTTACCCGGACTTTTTATTTGGGTTCGTAATTTTACCCGGACTTTTTAGTTGGGTTCGTAATTTTACCCGGAGTTTTAGTTGGGTTCGTAATTTTACCCGGAGTTTTACTTGGGTTCGTAATTTTACCCGGACTTTTTAGTTGGGTTCGTATTTTTTACCCGGACTTTTAGTTGGGTTCGTAATTTTACCCGGAGGTTTAGTTGGGTTCGTAATTTTACCCGGAGTTTTAGTTGGGTTCGTAATTTTACCCGGAGTTTTAGTTGGGTTCGCAATTTTACCCGGAGTTTTAGTTGGGTTCGTATTTTTAACCCGGACTTTTTAGTTGGGTTAGTATTTTTACCCGGAGTTTTAGTTGGGTTCGTATTTTTACCCGGAGTTTTAGTTGGGTTCGTAATTTTACCCGGAGTTTTAGTTGGGTTCGTATTTTTTACCCGGACTTTTTAGTTGGGTTAGAATTTTTTACCCGGAGTTTTAGTTGGGTTCGTATTCTTTACCCGCAGTTTTAGTTGGGTTCGTAATTTTACCCGGAGTTTTAGTTGGGTTCGTAATTTTACCCGGAGTTTTACTTGGGTTCGTAATTTTACCCGGACTTTTTAGTTGGGTTCGTATTTTTTACCCGGACTTTTAGTTGGGTTCGTAATTTTACCCGGAGGTTTAGTTGGGTTCGTAATTTTACCCGGAGTTTTAGTTGGGTTCGTAATTTTACCCGGAGTTTTAGTTGGGTTCGCAATTTTACCCGGAGTTTTAGTTGGGTTCGTATTTTTAACCCGGACTTTTTAGTTGGGTTAGTATTTTTACCCGGAGTTTTAGTTGGGTTCGTATTTTTAACCGGAGTTTTAGTTGGGTTCGTAATTTTACCCGGAGTCTTAAGTTAGGTTCGTATTTTTTATCCGGACTTTTTAGTTGGGTTCGTATTTTTTACCCGGAGTTTTAGTTGGGTTCGTAATTTTACCCGGAGTTTTAGTTGGATTCGTATTTTTTACCCGGACTTTTTAGTTGGGTTAGTATTTTTACCCGGAGTTTTAGTTGGGTTCGTATTTTTACCCGGAGTTTTAGTTGTGTTGGTAATTTTACCCGGAGTTTTAGTTGGGTTCGTATTTTTTACCGGACTTTTTAGTTGGGTTAGTATTTTTTACCCGGAGTTTTAGTTGGGTTCGTATTCTTTACTCGGAGTTTTAGTTGGGTTCGTAATTTTACTCGGAGTTTTAGTTGGGCTCGTAATTTCAGACGGAGTCTTAAGTTAGGTTCGTATTTTTTATCCGGACTTTTTAGTTGGCTTAGTATTTTTACCCGGAGTTTTAGTTGGGTTCGTATTTTTACACGGAGTTTTAGTTGTCTTGGTAATTTTACCCAAAGTTTTAGTTGGGTTCGTATTTTTTACCCGGACTTTTTAGTTGGGTTAGTATTTTTACCCGGAGTTTTAGTTGGGTTCGTATTTTTACCCGGAGTTTTAGTTGGGTTCGTATTTTGTACCCGGACTTTTTAGTTGGGTTAGTATTTTTACCCGGAGTTTTAGTTGGGTTCGTATTTTTACCCGGAGATTTAGTTGGGTTCGTAATTTTACCCGGAGTTTTAGTTGGGTTCGTATCTTTTACCCGGACTATTTAGTTGGGTTAGTATTTTTTACCCGGAGTTTTAGTTGGGTTTGTATTTTTACCCGGAGTTTTAGTTGGGTTCGCATTTTTTACCCGGACTTTTTAGTTGGGTTAGTATTTTTACCAGGAGTTTTAGTTGGGTTCGTAATTTTACCCGGAGTTTTAGTTGGGTTCGTAATTTTACCCGGAGTTTTAAGTTAGGTTCGTATTTTTACCCGGACTTTTTAGTTGGGTTCGTATTTTTTACCCGGAGTTTTAGTTGGGTTCGCATTTTTTACCCGGACTTTTTAGTTGGGTTAGTATTTTTACCAGGAGTTTTAGTTGGGTTCGTAATTTTACCCGGAGTTTTAGTTGGGTTCGTAATTTTACCCGGATATTTTAGTTGGGTTCGTATTTTTTACCCGGACTTTTAGTTGGGTTCGTAATTTTACCCGGAGTTTTAGTTGGGTTCGTATTTTTTACCCGGAGTTTTAGTTGGATTCGTATTTTTTACAAGGAGTTTTAGTTGGGTTCGTATTTTTACCCGGAGTTTTAGTTGTGTTGGTAATTTTACCCGGAGTTTTAGTTGGGTTCATATTTTTTACCGGACTTTTTAGTTGGGTTCGTATTTTTTACCCAAAGTTTTAGTTGGGTTCGTATTTTTTACCCGGAGTTTTAGTTGGGTTCGTATTTTTACCCGGAGTTTTAGTTGGGTTCGTATTTTTACCCGGAGTTTTAGTTGGGTTCGTATTTTTTACCCGGATTTTTTAGCTGTGTTAGTATTTTTGCCCGGAGTTTTAGTTGGGTTCGTATTTTTTTACCCGGAGTTTTAGTTGGGTTCTAAATGTTACCCGGACTTTTTTGTTTGGTTCGTATTTTTTACCCGGAGTTTTAGTTGGGTTCGTTATTTTACCCGGACTTTTTAGTTGGGTTCGTAATTTTACCCGGAGTTTTAGTTGGGTTCGTAATTTTACCCGGAGTTTTAGTTGGGTTGGGTTGGTTTACCCGGACTTTTTATTTGGGTTCGTAATTTTACCCGGACTTTTTAGTTGGGTTCGTAATTTTACCCGGAGTTTTAGTTGGGTTCGTAATTTTACCCGGAGTTTTACTTGGGTTCGTAATTTTACCCGGACTTTTTAGTTGGGTTCGTATTTTTTACCCGGACTTTTAGTTGGGTTCGTAATTTTACCCGGAGGTTTAGTTGGGTTCGTAATTTTACCCGGAGTTTTAGTTGGGTTCGTAATTTTACCCGGAGTTTTAGTTGGGTTCGTATTTTTGACCCGGACTTTTTAGTTGGGGTTAGTATTTTTACCCGGAGTTTTAGTTGGGTTCGTATTTTTACCCGGAGTTTTAGTTGGGTTCGTAATTTTACCCGGAGTTCTAGTTGGGTTCGTATTTTTTACCCGGACATTTTAGTTGGGTTAGCATTTTTACCCGGAGTTTTAGTTGGGTTCGTACTTTTTACCCGGAGTTTTAGTTGGGTTCGTATTTTTTACCCGGAGTTTTAGTTGGGTTCGTATTTTTTACCCGGACTTTTTAGTTGGGTAAGTATTTTTACCCGGAGTTTTAGTTGGGTTCGTATTTTTACCCGGAGTTTTAGTTGGGTTCGTAATTTTACCCGGAGTTTTAGTTGGGTTCGTATCTTTTCCCCCGGACTATTTAGTTGGGTTAGTATTTTTTAACCGTAGTTTTAGTTGGGTTCGTAATTTTACCCGGAGTTTTAGTTGGGTTCGTATTTTTAACCCGGACTTTTTAGTTGGGTTAGTATTTTTACCCGGAGTTTTAGTTGGGTTCGTATTTTTACCCGGAGTTTTAGTTGGGTTCGTAATTTTACCCGGAGTTTTAGTTGGGTTCGTATTTTTTACCCGGACTTTTTAGTTGGGTTAGAATTTTTTACCCGGAGTTTTAGTTGGGTTCGTATTCTTTACCCGCAGTTTTAGTTGGGTTCGTAATTTTACCCAGGAGTTTTAGTTGGGTTCGTAATTTTACCCGGAGTCTTAAGTTAGGTTCGTATTTTTTATCCGGACTTTTTAGTTGGGTTCGTATTTTTTACCCGGAGTTTTAGTTGGGTTCGTAATTTTACCCGGAGTTTTAGTTGGGTTCGTATTTTTTACCCGGACTTTTTAGTTGGGTTAGTATTTTCACCCGGAGTTTTAGTTGGGTTCGTATTTTTACCCGGAGTTTTAGTTGTGTTGGTAATTTTACCCGGAGTTTTAGTTGGGTTCGTATTTTTTACCGGACTTTTTAGTTGGGTTAGTATTTTTTACCCGGACTTTTTAGTTGGGTTAGTATTTTTACCCGGAGTTTTAGTTGGGTTCGTATTTTTACCCGGAGTTTTAGTTGGGTTCGTATTTTGTACCCGGACTTTTTAGTTGGGTTAGTATTTTTACCCGGAGTTTTAGTTGGGTTCGTATTTTTACCCGGAGTTTTAGTTGGGTTCGTAATTTTACCCGGAGTTTTAGTTGGGTTCGTATCTTTTACCCGGACTATTTAGTTGGGTTAGTATTTTTTACCCGGAGTTTTAGTTGGGTTTGTATTTTTACCCGGAGTTTTAGTTGGGTTCGCATTTTTTACCCGGACTTTTTAGTTGGGTTAGTATTTTTACCAGGAGTTTTAGTTGGGTTCGTAATTTTACCCGGAGTTTTAGTTGGGTTCGTAATTTTTCCCGGAGTTTTAAGTTAGGTTCGTATTTTTACCCGGACTTTTTAGTTGGGTTCGTATTTTTTACCCGGAGTTTTAGTTGGGTTCGCATTTTTTACCCGGACTTTTTAGTTGGGTTAGTATTTTTACCAGGAGTTTTAGTTGGGTTCGTAATTTTACCCGGAGTTTTAGTTGGGTTCGTAATTTTACCCGGATATTTTAGTTGGGTTCGTATTTTTTACCCGGACTTTTAGTTGGGTTCGTAATTTTACCCGGAGTTTTAGTTGGGTTCGTATTTTTTACCCGGAGTTTTAGTTGGATTCGTATTTTTTACAAGGAGTTTTAGTTGG
Organism: Melinopterus prodromus; assembly: GCA_964023965.1. NCBI lineage: Eukaryota > Metazoa > Arthropoda > Insecta > Coleoptera > Scarabaeidae > Melinopterus > Melinopterus prodromus. The sequence goes on along the minus strand of CAXIES010000677.1, from coordinate 76,003 downwards.
GTTCGTATTTTTACCCGGAGTTTTAGTTGTGTTGGTAATTTTACCCGGAGTTTTAGTTGGGTTCATATTTTTTACCGGACTTTTTAGTTGGGTTCGTATTTTTTACCCAAAGTTTTAGTTGGGTTCGTATTTTTTACCCGGAGTTTTAGTTGGGTTCGTATTTTTACCCGGAGTTTTAGTTGGGTTCGTATTTTTACCCGGAGTTTTAGTTGGGTTCGTATTTTTTACCCGGATTTTTTAGCTGGGTTAGTATTTTTGCCCGGAGTTTTAGTTGGGTTCGTATTTTTTTACCCGGAGTTTTAGTTGGGTTCTAAATGTTACCCGGACTTTTTTGTTTGGTTCGTATTTTTTACCCGGAGTTTTAGTTGGGTTCGTTATTTTACCCGGACTTTTTAGTTGGGTTCGTAATTTTACCCGGAGTTTTAGTTGGGTTCGTAATTTTACCCGGAGTTTTAGTTGGGTTGGGTTGGTTTACCCGGACTTTTTATTTGGGTTCGTAATTTTACCCGGACTTTTTAGTTGGGTTCGTAATTTTACCCGGAGTTTTAGTTGGGTTCGTAATTTTACCCGGAGTTTTACTTGGGTTCGTAATTTTACCCGGACTTTTTAGTTGGGTTCGTATTTTTTACCCGGACTTTTAGTTGGGTTCGTAATTTTAACCGGAGGTTTAGTTGGGTTCGTAATTTTACCCGGAGTTTTAGTTGGGTTCGTAATTTTACCCGGAGTTTTAGTTGGGTTCGTATTTTTGACCCGGACTTTTTAGTTGGGGTTAGTATTTTTACCCGGAGTTTTAGTTGGGTTCGTATTTTTACCCGGAGTTTTAGTTGGGTTCGTAATTTTACCCGGAGTTCTAGTTGGGTTCGTATTTTTTACCCGGACATTTTAGTTGGGTTAGCATTTTTACCCGGAGTTTTAGTTGGGTTCGTACTTTTTACCCGGAGTTTTAGTTGGGTTCGTATTTTTTACCCGGAGTTTTAGTTGGGTTCGTATTTTTTACCCGGACTTTTTAGTTGGGTAAGTATTTTTACCCGGAGTTTTAGTTGGGTTCGTATTTTTACCCGGAGTTTTAGTTGGGTTCGTAATTTTACCCGGAGTTTTAGTTGGGTTCGTATCTTTTCCCCCGGACTATTTAGTTGGGTTAGTATTTTTTAACCGTAGTTTTAGTTGGGTTCGTAATTTTACCCGGAGTTTTAGTTGGGTTCGTATTTTTAACCCGGACTTTTTAGTTGGGTTAGTATTTTTACCCGGAGTTTTAGTTGGGTTCGTATTTTTACCCGGAGTTTTAGTTGGGTTCGTAATTTTACCCGGAGTTTTAGTTGGGTTCGTATTTTTTACCCGGACTTTTTTGTTGGGTTAGAATTTTTTACCCGGAGTTTTAGTTAGGTTCGTATTCTTTACCCGCAGTTTTAGTTGGGTTCGTAATTTTACCCAGGAGTTTTAGTTGGGTTCGTAATTTTACCCGGAGTCTTAAGTTAGGTTCGTATTTTTTATCCGGACTTTTTAGTTGGGTTCGTATTTTTTACCCGGAGTTTTAGTTGGGTTCGTAATTTTACCCGGAGTTTTAGTTGGGTTCGTATTTTTTACCCGGACTTTTTAGTTGGGTTAGTATTTTCACCCGGAGTTTTAGTTGGGTTCGTATTTTTACCCGGAGTTTTAGTTGTGTTGGTAATTTTACCCGGAGTTTTAGTTGGGTTCGTATTTTTTACCGGACTTTTTAGTTGGGTTAGTATTTTTTACCCGGAGTTTTAGTTGGGTTCGTATTTTTTACTCGGAGTTTTAGTTGGGTTCGTAATTTTACCCGGAGTTTTAGTTGGGCTCGTAATTTCAGACGGAGTCTTAAGTTAGGTTCGTATTTTTTATCCGGACTTTTTAGTTGGCTTAGTATTTTTACCCGGAGTTTTAGTTGGGTTCGTATTTTTACCCGGAGTTTTAGTTGTCTTGGTAATTTTCCCGGAGTTTTAGTTGGGTTCGTATTTTTTACCCGGACTTTTTAGTTGGGTTAGTATTTTTACCCGGAGTTTTAGTTGGGTTCGTATTTTTACCCGGAGTTTTAGTTGGGGTCGTATTTTGTACCCGGACTTTTTAGTTGAGTTAGTATTTTTACCCGGAGTTTTAGTTGGGTTCGTATTTTTACCCGGAGTTTTAGTTGGGTTCGTAATTTTACCCGGAGTTTTAGTTGGGTTAGTATTTTTTACCCGGAGTTTTAGTTGGGTTCGTATTTTTTACCCGGAGTTTTAGTTGGGTTCGCATTTTTTACCCGGACTTTTTAGTTGTGTTAGTATTTTTACCAGGAGTTTTAGTTGGGTTCGTAATTTTACCCGGAGTTTTAGTTGGGTTCGTAATTTTACCCGGAGTTTTACGTTAGGTTCGTATTTTTACCCGGACTTTTTAGTTGGGTTCGTATTTCTTACCCGGAGTTTTAGTTGGGTTCGTATTTTTTACCCGGAGTTTTAGTTGGGTTCGCATTTTTTACCCGGACTTTTTAATTGGGTTCGTATTTTTTACCCGGACTTTTAGTTGGGTTCGTAATTTTACCCGGAGTTTTAGTTGGGTTCGTAATTTTACCCGGAGTTTTAGTTGGGTTCGTAATTTTACCCGGAGTTTTAGTTGGGTTCGTATTTTTGACCCGGACTTTTTAGTTGGGGTTAGTATTTTTACCCGGAGTTTTAGTTGGGTTCGTATTTTTTACAAGGAGTTTTAGTTGGGTTCGTATTTTTACCCGGAGTTTTAGTTGTGTTGGTAATTTTACCCGGAGTTTTAGTTGGGTTCATATTTTTTACCGGACTTTTTAGTTGGGTTCGTATTTTTTACCCAAAGTTTTAGTTGGGTTCGTATTTTTTACCCGGAGTTTTAGTTGGGTTAGTATTTTTACCCGGAGTTTTAGTTGGGTTCGTATTTTTACCCGGAGTTTTAGTTGGGTTCGTATTTTGTACCCGGACTTTTTAGTTGGGTTAGTATTTTTACCCGGAGTTTTAGTTGGGTTCGTATTTTTACCCGGAGTTTTAGTTGGGTTCGTAATTTTACCCGGAGTTTTAGTTGGGTTCGTATCTTTTACCCGGACTATTTAGTTGGGTTAGTATTTTTTACCCGGAGTTTTAGTTGGGTTTGTATTTTTACCCGGAGTTTTAGTTGGGTTCGCATTTTTTACCCGGACTTTTTAGTTGGGTTAGTATTTTTACCAGGAGTTTTAGTTGGGTTCGTAATTTTACCCGGAGTTTTAGTTGGGTTCGTAATTTTTCCCGGAGTTTTAAGTTAGGTTCGTATTTTTACCCGGACTTTTTAGTTGGGTTCGTATTTTTTACCCGGAGTTTTAGTTGGGTTCGCATTTTTTACCCGGACTTTTTAGTTGGGTTAGTATTTTTACCAGGAGTTTTAGTTGGGTTCGTAATTTTACCCGGAGTTTTAGTTGGGTTCGTAATTTTACCCGGATATTTTAGTTGGGTTCGTATTTTTTACCCGGACTTTTAGTTGGGTTCGTAATTTTACCCGGAGTTTTAGTTGGGTTCGTATTTTTTACCCGGAGTTTTAGTTGGATTCGTATTTTTTACAAGGAGTTTTAGTTGGGTTCGTATTTTTACCCGGAGTTTTAGTTGTGTTGGTAATTTTACCCGGAGTTTTAGTTGGGTTCATATTTTTTACCGGACTTTTTAGTTGGGTTCGTATTTTTTACCCAAAGTTTTAGTTGGGTTCGTATTTTTTACCCGGAGTTTTAGTTGGGTTCGTATTTTTACCCGGAGTTTTAGTTGGGTTCGTATTTTTACCCGGAGTTTTAGTTGGGTTCGTATTTTTTACCCGGATTTTTTAGCTGGGTTAGTATTTTTGCCCGGAGTTTTAGTTGGGTTCGTATTTTTTTACCCGGAGTTTTAGTTGGGTTCTAAATGTTACCCGGACTTTTTTGTTTGGTTCGTATTTTTTACCCGGAGTTTTAGTTGGGTTCGTTATTTTACCCGGACTTTTTAGTTGGGTTCGTAATTTTACCCGGAGTTTTAGTTGGGTTCGTAATTTTACCCGGAGTTTTAGTTGGGTTGGGTTGGTTTACCCGGACTTTTTATTTGGGTTCGTAATTTTACCCGGACTTTTTAGTTGGGTTCGTAATTTTACCCGGAGTTTTAGTTGGGTTCGTAATTTTACCCGGAGTTTTACTTGGGTTCGTAATTTTACCCGGACTTTTTAGTTGGGTTCGTATTTTTTACCCGGACTTTTAGTTGGGTTCGTAATTTTAACCGGAGGTTTAGTTGGGTTCGTAATTTTACCCGGAGTTTTAGTTGGGTTCGTAATTTTACCCGGAGTTTTAGTTGGGTTCGTATTTTTGACCCGGACTTTTTAGTTGGGGTTAGTATTTTTACCCGGAGTTTTAGTTGGGTTCGTATTTTTACCCGGAGTTTTAGTTGGGTTCGTAATTTTACCCGGAGTTCTAGTTGGGTTCGTATTTTTTACCCGGACATTTTAGTTGGGTTAGCATTTTTACCCGGAGTTTTAGTTGGGTTCGTACTTTTTACCCGGAGTTTTAGTTGGGTTCGTATTTTTTACCCGGAGTTTTAGTTGGGTTCGTATTTTTTACCCGGACTTTTTAGTTGGGTAAGTATTTTTACCCGGAGTTTTAGTTGGGTTCGTATTTTTACCCGGAGTTTTAGTTGGGTTCGTAATTTTACCCGGAGTTTTAGTTGGGTTCGTATCTTTTCCCCCGGACTATTTAGTTGGGTTAGTATTTTTTAACCGTAGTTTTAGTTGGGTTCGTAATTTTACCCGGAGTTTTAGTTGGGTTCGTATTTTTAACCCGGACTTTTTAGTTGGGTTAGTATTTTTACCCGGAGTTTTAGTTGGGTTCGTATTTTTACCCGGAGTTTTAGTTGGGTTCGTAATTTTACCCGGAGTTTTAGTTGGGTTCGTATTTTTTACCCGGACTTTTTTGTTGGGTTAGAATTTTTTACCCGGAGTTTTAGTTAGGTTCGTATTCTTTACCCGCAGTTTTAGTTGGGTTCGTAATTTTACCCAGGAGTTTTAGTTGGGTTCGTAATTTTACCCGGAGTCTTAAGTTAGGTTCGTATTTTTTATCCGGACTTTTTAGTTGGGTTCGTATTTTTTACCCGGAGTTTTAGTTGGGTTCGTAATTTTACCCGGAGTTTTAGTTGGGTTCGTATTTTTTACCCGGACTTTTTAGTTGGGTTAGTATTTTCACCCGGAGTTTTAGTTGGGTTCGTATTTTTACCCGGAGTTTTAGTTGTGTTGGTAATTTTACCCGGAGTTTTAGTTGGGTTCGTATTTTTTACCGGACTTTTTAGTTGGGTTAGTATTTTTTACCCGGAGTTTTAGTTGGGTTCGTATTTTTTACTCGGAGTTTTAGTTGGGTTCGTAATTTTACCCGGAGTTTTAGTTGGGCTCGTAATTTCAGACGGAGTCTTAAGTTAGGTTCGTATTTTTTATCCGGACTTTTTAGTTGGCTTAGTATTTTTACCCGGAGTTTTAGTTGGGTTCGTATTTTTACCCGGAGTTTTAGTTGTCTTGGTAATTTTCCCGGAGTTTTAGTTGGGTTCGTATTTTTTACCCGGACTTTTTAGTTGGGTTAGTATTTTTACCCGGAGTTTTAGTTGGGTTCGTATTTTTACCCGGAGTTTTAGTTGGGGTCGTATTTTGTACCCGGACTTTTTAGTTGAGTTAGTATTTTTACCCGGAGTTTTAGTTGGGTTCGTATTTTTACCCGGAGTTTTAGTTGGGTTCGTAATTTTACCCGGAGTTTTAGTTGGGTTAGTATTTTTTACCCGGAGTTTTAGTTGGGTTCGTATTTTTTACCCGGAGTTTTAGTTGGGTTCGCATTTTTTACCCGGACTTTTTAGTTGTGTTAGTATTTTTACCAGGAGTTTTAGTTGGGTTCGTAATTTTACCCGGAGTTTTAGTTGGGTTCGTAATTTTACCCGGAGTTTTAAGTTAGGTTCGTATTTTTACCCGGACTTTTTAGTTGGGTTCGTATTTCTTACCCGGAGTTTTAGTTGGGTTCGTATTTTTTACCCGGAGTTTTAGTTGGGTTCGCATTTTTTACCCGGACTTTTTAATTGGGTTCGTATTTTTTACCCGGACTTTTAGTTGGGTTCGTAATTTTACCCGGAGTTTTAGTTGGGTTCGTAATTTTACCCGGAGTTTTAGTTGGGTTCGTAATTTTACCCGGAGTTTTAGTTGGGTTCGTATTTTTGACCCGGACTTTTTAGTTGGGGTTAGTATTTTTACCCGGAGTTTTAGTTGGGTTCGTATTTTTTACAAGGAGTTTTAGTTGGGTTCGTATTTTTACCCGGAGTTTTAGTTGTGTTGGTAATTTTACCCGGAGTTTTAGTTGGGTTCATATTTTTTACCGGACTTTTTAGTTGGGTTCGTATTTTTTACCCAAAGTTTTAGTTGGGTTCGTATTTTTTACCCGGAGTTTTAGTTGGGTTAGTATTTTTACCCGGAGTTTTAGTTGGGTTCGTATTTTTACCCGGAGTTTTAGTTGGGTTCGTATTTTGTACCCGGACTTTTTAGTTGGGTTAGTATTTTTACCCGGAGTTTTAGTTGGGTTCGTATTTTTACCCGGAGTTTTAGTTGGGTTCGTAATTTTACCCGGAGTTTTAGTTGGGTTCGTATCTTTTACCCGGACTATTTAGTTGGGTTAGTATTTTTTACCCGGAGTTTTAGTTGGGTTTGTATTTTTACCCGGAGTTTTAGTTGGGTTCGCATTTTTTACCCGGACTTTTTAGTTGGGTTAGTATTTTTACCAGGAGTTTTAGTTGGGTTCGTAATTTTACCCGGAGTTTTAGTTGGGTTCGTAATTTTTCCCGGAGTTTTAAGTTAGGTTCGTATTTTTACCCGGACTTTTTAGTTGGGTTCGTATTTTTTACCCGGAGTTTTAGTTGGGTTCGCATTTTTTACCCGGACTTTTTAGTTGGGTTAGTATTTTTACCAGGAGTTTTAGTTGGGTTCGTAATTTTACCCGGAGTTTTAGTTGGGTTCGTAATTTTACCCGGATATTTTAGTTGGGTTCGTATTTTTTACCCGGACTTTTAGTTGGGTTCGTAATTTTACCCGGAGTTTTAGTTGGGTTCGTATTTTTTACCCGGAGTTTTAGTTGGATTCGTATTTTTTACAAGGAGTTTTAGTTGGGTTCGTATTTTTACCCGGAGTTTTAGTTGTGTTGGTAATTTTACCCGGAGTTTTAGTTGGGTTCATATTTTTTACCGGACTTTTTAGTTGGGTTCGTATTTTTTACCCAAAGTTTTAGTTGGGTTCGTATTTTTTACCCGGAGTTTTAGTTGGGTTCGTATTTTTACCCGGAGTTTTAGTTGGGTTCGTATTTTTACCCGGAGTTTTAGTTGGGTTCGTATTTTTTACCCGGATTTTTTAGCTGGGTTAGTATTTTTGCCCGGAGTTTTAGTTGGGTTCGTATTTTTTTACCCGGAGTTTTAGTTGGGTTCTAAATGTTACCCGGACTTTTTTGTTTGGTTCGTATTTTTTACCCGGAGTTTTAGTTGGGTTCGTTATTTTACCCGGACTTTTTAGTTGGGTTCGTAATTTTACCCGGAGTTTTAGTTGGGTTCGTAATTTTACCCGGAGTTTTAGTTGGGTTGGGTTGGTTTACCCGGACTTTTTATTTGGGTTCGTAATTTTACCCGGACTTTTTAGTTGGGTTCGTAATTTTACCCGGAGTTTTAGTTGGGTTCGTAATTTTACCCGGAGTTTTACTTGGGTTCGTAATTTTACCCGGACTTTTTAGTTGGGTTCGTATTTTTTACCCGGACTTTTAGTTGGGTTCGTAATTTTAACCGGAGGTTTAGTTGGGTTCGTAATTTTACCCGGAGTTTTAGTTGGGTTCGTAATTTTACCCGGAGTTTTAGTTGGGTTCGTATTTTTGACCCGGACTTTTTAGTTGGGGTTAGTATTTTTACCCGGAGTTTTAGTTGGGTTCGTATTTTTACCCGGAGTTTTAGTTGGGTTCGTAATTTTACCCGGAGTTCTAGTTGGGTTCGTATTTTTTACCCGGACATTTTAGTTGGGTTAGCATTTTTACCCGGAGTTTTAGTTGGGTTCGTACTTTTTACCCGGAGTTTTAGTTGGGTTCGTATTTTTTACCCGGAGTTTTAGTTGGGTTCGTATTTTTTACCCGGACTTTTTAGTTGGGTAAGTATTTTTACCCGGAGTTTTAGTTGGGTTCGTATTTTTACCCGGAGTTTTAGTTGGGTTCGTAATTTTACCCGGAGTTTTAGTTGGGTTCGTATCTTTTCCCCCGGACTATTTAGTTGGGTTAGTATTTTTTAACCGTAGTTTTAGTTGGGTTCGTAATTTTACCCGGAGTTTTAGTTGGGTTCGTATTTTTAACCCGGACTTTTTAGTTGGGTTAGTATTTTTACCCGGAGTTTTAGTTGGGTTCGTATTTTTACCCGGAGTTTTAGTTGGGTTCGTAATTTTACCCGGAGTTTTAGTTGGGTTCGTATTTTTTACCCGGACTTTTTTGTTGGGTTAGAATTTTTTACCCGGAGTTTTAGTTAGGTTCGTATTCTTTACCCGCAGTTTTAGTTGGGTTCGTAATTTTACCCAGGAGTTTTAGTTGGGTTCGTAATTTTACCCGGAGTCTTAAGTTAGGTTCGTATTTTTTATCCGGACTTTTTAGTTGGGTTCGTATTTTTTACCCGGAGTTTTAGTTGGGTTCGTAATTTTACCCGGAGTTTTAGTTGGGTTCGTATTTTTTACCCGGACTTTTTAGTTGGGTTAGTATTTTCACCCGGAGTTTTAGTTGGGTTCGTATTTTTACCCGGAGTTTTAGTTGTGTTGGTAATTTTACCCGGAGTTTTAGTTGGGTTCGTATTTTTTACCGGACTTTTTAGTTGGGTTAGTATTTTTTACCCGGAGTTTTAGTTGGGTTCGTATTTTTTACTCGGAGTTTTAGTTGGGTTCGTAATTTTACCCGGAGTTTTAGTTGGGCTCGTAATTTCAGACGGAGTCTTAAGTTAGGTTCGTATTTTTTATCCGGACTTTTTAGTTGGCTTAGTATTTTTACCCGGAGTTTTAGTTGGGTTCGTATTTTTACCCGGAGTTTTAGTTGTCTTGGTAATTTTCCCGGAGTTTTAGTTGGGTTCGTATTTTTTACCCGGACTTTTTAGTTGGGTTAGTATTTTTACCCGGAGTTTTAGTTGGGTTCGTATTTTTACCCGGAGTTTTAGTTGGGGTCGTATTTTGTACCCGGACTTTTTAGTTGAGTTAGTATTTTTACCCGGAGTTTTAGTTGGGTTCGTATTTTTACCCGGAGTTTTAGTTGGGTTCGTAATTTTACCCGGAGTTTTAGTTGGGTTAGTATTTTTTACCCGTAGTTTTAGTTGGGTTCGTATTTTTTACCCGGAGTTTTAGTTGGGTTCGCATTTTTTACCCGGACTTTTTAGTTGTGTTAGTATTTTTACCAGGAGTTTTAGTTGGGTTCGTAATTTTACCCGGAGTTTTAGTTGGGTTCGTAATTTTACCCGGAGTTTTAAGTTAGGTTCGTATTTTTACCCGGACTTTTTAGTTGGGTTCGTATTTTTTACCCGGAGTTTTAGTTGGGTTCGTATTTTTTACCCGGAGTTTTAGTTGGGTTCGCATTTTTTACCCGGACTTTTTAATTGGGTTCGTATTTTTTACCCGGACTTTTAGTTGGGTTCGTAATTTTACCCGGAGTTTTAGTTGGGTTCGTAATTTTACCCGGAGTTTTAGTTGGGTTCGTAATTTTACCCGGAGTTTTAGTTGGGTTCGTATTTTTGACCCGGACTTTTTAGTTGGGGTTAGTATTTTTACCCGGAGTTTTAGTTGGGTTCGTATTTTTTACAAGGAGTTTTAGTTGGGTTCGTATTTTTACCCGGAGTTTTAGTTGTGTTGGTAATTTTACCCGGAGTTTTAGTTGGGTTCATATTTTTTACCGGACTTTTTAGTTGGGTTCGTATTTTTTACCCAAAGTTTTAGTTGGGTTCGTATTTTTTACCCGGAGTTTTAGTTGGGTTCGTATTTTTACCCGGAGTTTTAGTTGGGTTCGTATTTTTACCCGGAGTTTTAGTTGGGTTCGTATTTTTTACCCGGATTTTTTAGCTGGGTTAGTATTTTTGCCCGGAGTTTTAGTTGGGTTCGTATTTTTTTACCCGGAGTTTTAGTTGGGTTCTAAATGTTACCCGGACTTTTTTGTTTGGTTCGTATTTTTTACCCGGAGTTTTAGTTGGGTTCGTTATTTTACCCGGACTTTTTAGTTGGGTTCGTAATTTTACCCGGAGTTTTAGTTGGGTTCGTAATTTTACCCGGAGTTTTAGTTGGGTTGGGTTGGTTTACCCGGACTTTTTATTTGGGTTCGTAATTTTACCCGGACTTTTTAGTTGGGTTCGTAATTTTACCCGGAGTTTTAGTTGGGTTCGTAATTTTACCCGGAGTTTTACTTGGGTTCGTAATTTTACCCGGACTTTTTAGTTGGGTTCGTATTTTTTACCCGGACTTTTAGTTGGGTTCGTAATTTTACCCGGAGGTTTAGTTGGGTTCGTAATTTTACCCGGAGTTTTAGTTGGGTTCGTAATTTTACCCGGAGTTTTAGTTGGGTTCGTATTTTTGACCCGGACTTTTTAGTTGGGGTTAGTATTTTTACCCGGAGTTTTAGTTGGGTTCGTATTTTTACCCGGAGTTTTAGTTGGGTTCGTAATTTTACCCGGAGTTCTAGTTGGGTTCGTATTTTTTACCCGGACATTTTAGTTGGGTTAGCATTTTTACCCGGAGTTTTAGTTGGGTTCGTACTTTTTACCCGGAGTTTTAGTTGGGTTCGTATTTTTTACCCGGAGTTTTAGTTGGGTTCGTATTTTTTACCCGGACTTTTTAGTTGGGTAAGTATTTTTACCCGGAGTTTTAGTTGGGTTCGTATTTTTACCCGGAGCTTTAGTTGGGTTCGTAATTTTACCCGGAGTTTTAGTTGGGTTCGTATCTTTTCCCCGGACTATTTAGTTGGGTTAGTATTTTTTAACCGTAGTTTTAGTTGGGTTCGTAATTTTACCCGGAGTTTTAGTTGGGTTCGTATTTTTAACCCGGACTTTTTAGTTGGGTTAGTATTTTTACCCGGAGTTTTAGTTGGGTTCGTATTTTTACCCGGAGTTTTAGTTGGGTTCGTAATTTTACCCGGAGTTTTAGTTGGGTTCGTATTTTTTACCCGGACTTTTTAGTTGGGTTAGAATTTTTTACCCGGAGTTTTAGTTGGGTTCGTATTCTTTACCCGCAGTTTTAGTTGGGTTCGTAATTTTACCCAGGAGTTTTAGTTGGGTTCGTAATTTTACCCGGAGTCTTAAGTTAGGTTCGTATTTTTTATCCGGACTTTTTAGTTGGGTTCGTATTTTTTACCCGGAGTTTTAGTTGGGTTCGTAATTTTACCCGGAGTTTTAGTTGGGTTCGTATTTTTTACCCGGACTTTTTAGTTGGGTTAGTATATTCACCCGGAGTTTTAGTTGGGTTCGTATTTTTACCCGGAGTTTTAGTTGTGTTGGTAATTTTACCCGGAGTTTTAGTTGGGTTCGTATTTTTTACCGGACTTTTTAGTTGGGTTAGTATTTTTTACCCGGAGTTTTAGTTGGGTTCGTATTTTTTACTCGGAGTTTTAGTTGGGTTCGTAATTTTACCCGGAGTTTTAGTTGGGCTCGTAATTTCAGACGGAGTCTTAAGTTAGGTTCGTATTTTTTATCCGGACTTTTTAGTTGGCTTAGTATTTTTACCCGGAGTTTTAGTTGGGTTCGTATTTTTACCCGGAGTTTTAGTTGTCTTGGTAATTTTCCCGGAGTTTTAGTTGGGTTCGTATTTTTTACCCGGACTTTTTAGTTGGGTTAGTATTTTTACCCGGAGTTTTAGTTGGGTTCGTATTTTTACCCGGAGTTTTAGTTGGGGTCGTATTTTGTACCCGGACTTTTTAGTTGAGTTAGTATTTTTACCCGGAGTTTTAGTTGGGTTCGTATTTTTACCCGGAGTTTTAGTTGGGTTCGTAATTTTACCCGGAGTTTTAGTTGGGTTAGTATTTTTTACCCGGAGTTTTAGTTGGGTTCGTATTTTTTACCCGGAGTTTTAGTTGGGTTCGCATTTTTTACCCGGACTTTTTAGTTGTGTTAGTATTTTTACCAGGAGTTTTAGTTGGGTTCGTAATTTTACCCGGAGTTTTAGTTGGGTTCGTAATTTTACCCGGAGTTTTAAGTTTGGTTCGTATTTTTACCCGGACTTTTTAGTTGGGTTCGTATTTTTTACCCGGAGTTTTAGTTGGGTTCGTATTTTTTACCCGGAGTTTTAGTTGGGTTCGCATTTTTTACCCGGACTTTTTAATTGGGTTCGTATTTTTTACCCGGACTTTTAGTTGGGTTCGTAATTTTACCCGGAGTTTTAGTTGGGTTCGTAATTTTACCCGGAGTTTTAGTTGGGTTCGTAATTTTACCCGGAGTTTTAGTTGGGTTCGTATTTTTGACCCGGACTTTTTAGTTGGGGTTAGTATTTTTACCCGGAGTTTTAGTTGGGTTCGTATTTTCACCCGGAGTTTTAGTTGGGTTCGTAATTTTACCCGGAGTTTTAGTTGGGTTCGTATTTTTTATCAGGACATTTTAGTTGGGTTAGCATTTTTTACCCGGAGTTTTAGTTGGGTTCGTACTTTTTACCCGGAGTTTTAGTTGGGTTCGTATTTTTTACCCGGAGTTTTAGTTGGGTTCGTACTTTTTACCCGGACTTTTTAGTTGGGTAAGTATTTTTACCCGGAGTTTTAGTTGGGTTCGTATTTTTACCCGGAGTTTTAGTTGGGTTCGTAATTTTACCCGGAGTTTTAGTTGGGTTCGCATTTTTTACCCGGAATTTTTAGTTGGGTTAGTATTTTTACCCGGAGTTTTAGTAGGGTTTGTATTTTTACCCGGAGTTTTAGTTGGGTTCGTAATTTTACCCGGAGTTTTAGTTGGGTTCGTATTTTTAACCCGGACTTTTTAGTTGGGTTAGTATTTTTTACCCGGAGTTTTAGTTGGGTTCGTATTTTTTACCCGGAGTTCTAGTTGGGTTCGCATTTTTTACCCGGAATTTTTAGTTGGGTTAGTATTTTTACCCGGAGTTTTAGTAGGGTTTGTATTTTTACCCGGAGTTTTAGTTGGGTTCGTAATTTTACCCGGAGTTTTAGTTGGGTTCGTATTTTTAACCCGGACTTTTTAGGTGGTTAGTATTTTTACCCGGAGTTTTAGTTGGGTTCGTATTTTTACCCGGAGTTTTAGTTGGGTTCGTAATTTTACCCGGAGTTTTAGTTGAGTTAGTAATTTTAGCCGGAGTTTTAGTTGGGTTCGTAATTTTACCCGGACTTTTTAGTTGGGTTCGTAATTTTACCCGGAGTCTTAAGTTAGGTTCGTATTTTTTATCCGGACTTTTTAGTTGGGTTCGTATTTTTTACCCGGAGTTTTAGTTGGGTTCGTAATTTTACCCGGGGTTTTAGTTGGGTTCGCAATTTTACCCGGACTTTTTAGTTGGGTTCGTATTTTTTACCCGGACTTTTAGTTGGGTTCGTAATTTTACCCGGAGTTTTAGTTGGGTTCGTAATTTTACCCGGAGTTTTAGTTGTGTTGGTAATTTTACCCGGAGTTTTAGTTGGGTTCATATTTTTTACCGGACTTTTTAGTTGGGTTCGTATTTTTTACCCGAAGTTTTAGTTGGGTTCCTATTTTTTACCCGGAGTTTTAGTTGGGTTCGTATTTTTTACAAGGAGTTTTAGTTGGGTTCGTATTTTTACCCGGAGTTTTAGTTGTGTTGGTAATTTTACCCGGAGTTTTAGTTGGGTTCATATTTTTTACCGGACTTTTTAGTTGGGTTCGTATTTTTCACCCGAAGTTTTAGTTGGGTTCGTATTTTTTACCCGGAGTTTTAGTTGGGTTCGTATTTTTACCCGGAGTTTTAGTTGGGTTCGTATCTTTACCCGGAGTTTTAGTTGGGTTCGTAATTTTATCCGGAGTTTTAGTTGGGTTCGTAATTTTAGCCGGAGTTTTAGTTGGGTTCGTATTTTTTACCCGGACTTTTTAGTTGGGTTAGTATTTTTGCCCGGAGTTTTAGTTGGGTTCGTATTTTTTTACCCGGAGTTTTAGTTGGGTTCTAAATGTTACCCGGACTTTTTTGTTTGGTTCGTATTTTTTACCCGGAGTTTTAGTTGGGTTCGTAATTTTACCTGGAGTTTTAAGTTAGGTTCGTATTTTACCCGGACTTTTTAGTTGGGTTCGTATTTTTTACCCGGAGTTTTATTTGGGTTCGTAATTTTACCCGGACTTTTTAGTTGGGTTCGTAATTTTACCCGGAGTTTTAGTTGGGTTCGTAATTTTACCCAGAGTTTTAGTTGGGTTCGTAATTTTACCCGGAGTTTTAGTTGGGTTCGTAATTTTACCCGGAGTTTTAGTTGGGTTCGTATTTTTTACCCGGACTTTTTAGTTGGGTTAGTATTTTTGCCCGGAGTTTTAGTTGGGTTCGTATTTTTTTACCCGGAGTTTCAGTTGGGTTCTAAATGTTACCCGGACTTTTTTGTTTGGTTCGTATTTTTTACCCGGAGTTTTAGTTGGGTTCGTAATTTTACCTGGAGTTTTAAGTTAGGTTCGTATTTTTACCCGGACTTTTTAGTTGGGTTCGTATTTTTTACCCGGAGTTTTATTTGGGTTCGTAATTTTACCCGGACTTTTTAGTTGGGTTCGCAATTTTACCCGGAGTTTTAGTTGGGTTCGTAATTTTACCCGGAGTTTTAGTTGGGTTCAAATTTTACCCGGAGTTTTAGTTGGGTTCGTAATTTTACCCGGAGTTTTAGTTGGGTTCGTATTTTTAACCCGGACTTTTTAGTTGGGTTCGTATTTTTTACCCGGACTTTTAGTTGGGTTCGTAATTTTACCCGGAGTTTTAGTTGGGTTCGTAATTTTACCCGGAGTTTTAGTTGGGTTCGTAATTTTACCCGGAGTCTTGAGTTACCCGGAGTTTTTAGTTGGGTTCGTATTTTTACAAGGAGTTTTAGTTGGGTTCGTACTTTTTACCCGGAGTTTTAGTTGGGTTCGTATTTTTTACCCGGAGTTTTAGTTGGGTTCGTACTTTTTACCCGGACTTTTTAGTTGGGTAAGTATTTTTACCCGGAGTTTTAGTTGGGTTCGTATTTTTACCCGGAGTTTTAGTTGGGTTCGTAATTTTACCCGGAGTTTTAGTTGGGTTCGCATTTTTTACCCGGAATTTTTAGTTGGGTTAGTATTTTTACCCGGAGTTTTAGTAGGGTTTGTATTTTTACCCGGAGTTTTAGTTGGGTTCGTAATTTTACCCGGAGTTTTAGTTGGGTTCGTATTTTTAACCCGGACTTTTTAGTTGGGTTAGTATTTTTTACCCGGAGTTTTAGTTGGGTTCGTATTTTTTACCCGGAGTTCTAGTTGGGTTCGCATTTTTTACCCGGAATTTTTAGTTGGGTTAGTATTTTTACCCGGAGTTTTAGTAGGGTTTGTATTTTTACCCGGAGTTTTAGTTGGGTTCGTAATTTTACCCGGAGTTTTAGTTGGGTTCGTATTTTTAACCCGGACTTTTTAGGTGGTTAGTATTTTTACCCGGAGTTTTAGTTGGGTTCGTATTTTTACCCGGAGTTTTAGTTGGGTTCGTAATTTTACCCGGAGTTTTAGTTGAGTTAGTAATTTTACCCGGAGTTTTAGTTGGGTTCGTAATTTTACCCGGACTTTTTAGTTGGGTTCGTAATTTTACCCGGAGTCTTAAGTTAGGTTCGTATTTTTTATCCGGACTTTTTAGTTGGGTTCGTATTTTTTACCCGGAGTTTTAGTTGGGTTCGTAATTTTACCCGGAGTTTTAGTTGGGTTCGCAATTTTACCCGGACTTTTTAGTTGGGTTCGTATTTTTTACCCGGACTTTTAGTTGGGTTCGTAATTTTACCCGGAGTTTTAGTTGGGTTCGTAATTTTACCCGGAGTTTTAGTTGTGTTGGTAATTTTACCCGGAGTTTTAGTTGGGTTCATATTTTTTACCGGACTTTTTAGTTGGGTTCGTATTTTTTACCCGAAGTTTTAGTTGGGTTCCTATTTTTTACCCGGAGTTTTAGTTGGGTTCGTATTTTTTACAAGGAGTTTTAGTTGGGTTCGTATTTTTACCCGGAGTTTTAGTTGTGTTGGTAATTTTACCCGGAGTTTTAGTTGGGTTCATATTTTTTACCGGACTTTTTAGTTGGGTTCGTATTTTTCACCCGAAGTTTTAGTTGGGTTCGTATTTTTTACCCGGAGTTTTAGTTGGGTTCGTATTTTTACCCGGAGTTTTAGTTGGGTTCGTATCTTTACCCGGAGTTTTAGTTGGGTTCGTAATTTTATCCGGAGTTTTAGTTGGGTTCGTAATTTTAGCCGGAGTTTTAGTTGGGTTCGTATTTTTTACCCGGACTTTTTAGTTGGGTTAGTATTTTTGCCCGGAGTTTTAGTTGGGTTCGTATTTTTTTACCCGGAGTTTTAGTTGGGTTCTAAATGTTACCCGGACTTTTTTGTTTGGTTCGTATTTTTTACCCGGAGTTTTAGTTGGGTTCGTAATTTTACCTGGAGTTTTAAGTTAGGTTCGTATTTTACCCGGACTTTTTAGTTGGGTTCGTATTTTTTACCCGGAGTTTTATTTGGCTTCGTAATTTTACCCGGACTTTTTAGTTGGGTTCGTAATTTTACCCGGAGTTTTAGTTGGGTTCGTAATTTTACCCAGAGTTTTAGTTGGGTTCGTAATTTTACCCGGAGTTTTAGTTGGGTTCGTAATTTTACCCGGAGTTTTAGTTGGGTTCGTATTTTTTACCCGGACTTTTTAGTTGGGTTAGTATTTTTGCCCGGAGTTTTAGTTGGGTTCGTATTTTTTTACCCGGAGTTTTAGTTGGGTTCTAAATGTTACCCGGACTTTTTTGTTTGGTTCGTATTTTTTACCCGGAGTTTTAGTTGGGTTCGTAATTTTACCTGGAGTTTTAAGTTAGGTTCGTATTTTTACCCGGACTTTTTAGTTGGGTTCGTATTTTTTACCCGGAGTTTTATTTGGGTTCGTAATTTTACCCGGACTTTTTAGTTGGGTTCGTAATTTTACCCGGAGTTTTAGTTGGGTTCGTAATTTTACCCGGAGTTTTAGTTGGGTTCAAATTTTACCCGGAGTTTTAGTTGGGTTCGTAATTTTACCCGGAGTTTTAGTTGGGTTCGTATTTTTAACCCGGACTTTTTAGTTGGGTTCGTATTTTTTACCCGGACTTTTAGTTGGGTTCGTAATTTTACCCGGAGTTTTAGTTGGGTTCGTAATTTTATCCGGAGTTTTAGTTGGGTTCGTAATTTTACCCGGAGTCTTGAGTTACCCGGAGTTTTTAGTTGGGTTCGTATTTTTACAAGGAGTTTTAGTTGGGTTCGTATTTTTACCCGGAGTTTTAGTTGGGTTCGTACTTTTACCCGGAGTTTTAGTTGGGTTCGTAATTTTATCCGGAGTTTTAGTTGGGTTCGTATTTTTTACCCGGATTTTTTAGTTGGGTTAGTATTTTTGCCCGGAGTTTTAGTTGGGTTCGTATTTTTTTACCCGGAGTTTTAGTTGGGTTCTAAATGTTACCCGGACTTTTTTGTTTGGTTCGTATTTTTTACCCGGAGTTTTTAGTTGGGTTCGTAATTTTACCCGGAGTTTTAGTTGGGTTCGTAATTTTACCCGGAGTTTTAGTTGGGTTGGGTTGGGTTACCCGGACTTTTTATTTGGGTTCGTAATTTTACCCGGACTTTTTAGTTGGGTTCGTAATTTTACCCGGAGTTTTAGTTGGGTTCGTAATTTTACCCGGAGTTTTACTTGGGTTCGTAATTTTACCCGGACTTTTTAATTGGGTTCGTATTTTTTACCCGGACTTTTAGTTGGGTTCGTAATTTTACCCGGAGTTTTTGTTGGGTTCGTAATTTTACCCGGAGTTTTAGTTGGGTTCGTAATTTTACCCGGAGTTTTAGTTGGGTTCGTATTTTTGACCCGGACTTTTTAGTTGGGGTTAGTATTTTTACCCGGAGTTTTAGTTGGGTTCGTATTTTCACCCGGAGTTTTAGTTGGGTTCGTAATTTTACCCGGAGTTTTAGTTGGGTTCGTATTTTTTATCAGGACATTTTAGTTGGGTTAGCATTTTTTACCCGGAGTTTTAGTTGGGTTCGTACTTTTTATCCGGAGTTTTAGTTGGGTTCGTATTTTTTACCCGGAGTTTTAGTTGGGTTCGTACTTTTTACCCGGACTTTTTAGTTGGGTAAGTATTTTTACCCGGAGTTTTAGTTGGATTCGTATTTTTACCCGGAGTTTTAGTTGGGTTCGTAATTTTACCCGGAGTTTTAGTTGGGTTCGCATTTTTTACCCGGAATTTTTAGTCGGGTTAGTATTTTTACCCGGAGTTTTAGTAGGGTTTGTATTTTTACCCGGAGTTTTAGTTGGGTTCGTAATTTTACCCGGAGTTTTAGTTGGGTTCGTATTTTTAACCCGGACTCTTTAGTTGGGTTAGTATTTTTTACCCGGAGTTTTAGTTGGGTTCGTATTTTTTACCCGGAGTTCTAGTTGGGTTCGCATTTTTTACCCGGAATTTTTAGTTGGGTTAGTATTTTTACCCGGAGTTTTAGTAGGGTTTGTATTTTTACCCTGAGTTTTAGTTGGGTTCGTAGTTTTACCCGGAGTTTTAGTTGGGTTCGTATTTTTAACCCGGACTTTTTACTTGGTTAGTATTTTTACCCGGAGTTTTAGTTGGGTTCGTATTTTTACCCGGAGTTTTAGTTGGGTTCGTAATTTTACCCGGAGTTTTAGTTGAGTTAGTAATTTTACCCGGAGTTTTAGTTGGGTTCGTAATTTTACCCGGACTTTTTAGTTGGGTTCGTTATTTTACCCGGAGTCTTAAGTTAGGTTCGTATTTTTTATCCGGACTTTTTAGTTGGGTTCGTATTTTTTACCCGGAGTTTTAGTTGGGTTCGTAATTTTACCCGGAGTTTTAGTTGGGTTCGCAATTTTACCCGGACTTTTTAGTTGGGTTCGTATTTTTTACCCGGACTTTTAGTTGGGTTCGTAATTTTACCCGGAGTTTTAGTTGGGTTCGTAATTTTACCCGGAGTTTTAGTTGTGTTGGTAATTTTACCCGGAGTTTTAGTTGGGTTCATATTTTTTACCGGACTTTTTAGTTGGGTTCGTATTTTTTACCCGAAGTTTTAGTTGGGTTCCTATTTTTTACCCGGAGTTTTAGTTGGGTTCGTATTTTTTACAAGGAGTTTTAGTTGGGTTCGTAATTTTACCCGGAGTTTTAGTTGGGTTCGTAATTTTACCCAGAGTTTTAGTTGGGTTCGTAATTTTACCCGGAGTTTTAGTTGGGTTCGTAATTTTACCCGGAGTTTTAGTTGGGTTCGTATTTTTTACCCGGACTTTTTAGTTGGGTTAGTATTTTTGCCCGGAGTTTTAGTTGGGTTCGTATTTTTTTACCCGGAGTTTTAGTTGGGTTCTAAATGTTACCCGGACTTTTTTGTTTGGTTCGTATTTTTTACCCGGAGTTTTAGTTGGGTTCGTAATTTTACCTGGAGTTTTAAGTTAGGTTCGTATTTTTACCCGGACTTTTTAGTTGGGTTCGTATTTTTTACCCGGAGTTTTATTTGGGTTCGTAATTTTACCCGGACTTTTTAGTTGGGTTCGTAATTTTACCCGGAGTTTTAGTTGGGTTCGTAATTTTACCCGGAGTTTTAGTTGGGTTCAAATTTTACCCGGAGTTTTAGTTGGGTTCGTAATTCTACCCGGAGTTTTAGTTGGGTTCGTATTTTTAACCCGGACTTTTTAGTTGGGTTCGTATTTTTTACCCGGACTTTTAGTTGGGTTCGTAATTTTACCCGGAGTTTTAGTTGGGTTCGTAATTTTACCCGGAGTTTTAGTTGGGTTCGTAATTTTACCCGGAGTCTTGAGTTACCCGGAGTTTTTAGTTGGGTTCGTATTTTTACAAGGAGTTTTAGTTGGGTTCGTATTTTTACCCGGAGTTTTAGTTGGGTTCGTACTTTTACCCGGAGTTTTAGTTGGGTTCGTAATTTTATCCGGAGTTTTAGTTGGGTTCGTATTTTTTACCCGGATTTTTTAGTTGGGTTAGTATTTTTGCCCGGAGTTTTAGTTGGGTTCGTATTTTTTTACCCGGAGTTTTAGTTGGGTTCTAAATGTTACCCGGACTTTTTTGTTTGGTTCGTATTTTTTACCAGGAGTTTTTAGTTGGGTTCGTAATTTTACCCGGAGTTTTAGTTGGGTTCGTAATTTTACCCGGAGTTTTAGTTGGGTTGGGTTGGGTTACCCGGACTTTTTATTTGGGTTCGTAATTTTACCCGGACTTTTTAGTTGGGTTCGTAATTTTACCCGGAGTTTTAGTTGGGTTCGTAATTTTACCCGGAGTTTTACTTGGGTTCGTAATTTTACCCGGACTTTTTAATTGGGTTCGTATTTTTTACCCGGACTTTTAGTTGGGTTCGTAATTTTACCCGGAGTTTTTGTTGGGTTCGTAATTTTACCCGGAGTTTTAGTTGGGTTCGTAATTTTACCCGGAGTTTTAGTTGGGTTCGTATTTTTGACCCGGACTTTTTAGTTGGGGTTAGTATTTTTACCCGGAGTTTTAGTTGGGTTCGTATTTTCACCCGGAGTTTTAGTTGGGTTCGTAATTTTACCCGGAGTTTTAGTTGGGTTCGTATTTTTTATCAGGACATTTTAGTTGGGTTAGCATTTTTTACCCGGAGTTTTAGTTGGGTTCGTACTTTTTACCCGGAGTTTTAGTTGGGTTCGTATTTTTTACCCGGAGTTTTAGTTGGGTTCGTACTTTTTACCCGGACTTTTTAGTTGGGTAAGTATTTTTACCCGGAGTTTTAGTTGGGTTCGTATTTTTACCCGGAGTTTTAGTTGGGTTCGTAATTTTACCCGGAGTTTTAGTTGGGTTCGCATTTTTTACCCGGAATTTTTAGTCGGGTTAGTATTTTTACCCGGAGTTTTAGTAGGGTTTGTATTTTTACCCGGAGTTTTAGTTGGGTTCGTAATTTTACCCGGAGTTTTAGTTGGGTTCGTATTTTTAACCCGGACTTTTTAGTTGGGTTAGTATTTTTTACCCGGAGTTTTAGTTGGGTTCGTATTTTTTACCCGGAGTTCTAGTTGGGTTCGCATTTTTTACCCGGAATTTTTAGTTGGGTTAGTATTTTTACCCGGAGTTTTAGTAGGGTTTGTATTTTTACCCTGAGTTTTAGTTGGGTTCGTAATTTTACCCGGAGTTTTAGTTGGGTTCGTATTTTTAACCCGGACTTTTTACTTGGTTAGTATTTTTACCCGGAGTTTTAGTTGGGTTCGTATTTTTACCCGGAGTTTTAGTTGGGTTCGTAATTTTACCCGGAGTTTTAGTTGAGTTAGTAATTTTACCCGGAGTTTTAGTTGGGTTCGTAATTTTACCCGGACTTTTTAGTTGGGTTCGTTATTTTACCCGGAGTCTTAAGTTAGGTTCGTATTTTTTATCCGGACTTTTTAGTTGGGTTCGTATTTTATACCCGGAGTTTTTGTTGGGTTCGTAATTTTACCCGGAGTTTTAGTTGGGTTCGCAATTTTACCCGGACTTTTTAGTTGGGTTCGTATTTTTTACCCGGACTTTTAGTTGGGTTCGTAATTTTACCCGGAGTTTTAGTTGGGTTCGTAATTTTACCCGGAGTTTTAGTTGTGTTGGTAATTTTACCCGGAGTTTTAGTTGGGTTCATATTTTTTACCGGACTTTTTAGTTGGGTTCGTATTTTTTACCCGAAGTTTTAGTTGGGTTCCTATTTTTTACCCGGAGTTTTAGTTGGGTTCGTATTTTTTACAAGGAGTTTTAGTTGGGTTCGTATTTTTACCCGGAGTTTTAGTTGTGTTGGTAATTTTACCCGGAGTTTTAGTTGGGTTCATATTTTTTACCGGACTTTTTAGTTGGGTTCGTATTTTTCACCCGAAGTTTTAGTTGGGTTCGTATTTTTTACCCGGAGTTTTAGTTGGGTTCGTATTTTTACCCGGAGTTTTAGTTGGGTTCGTATCTTTACCCGGAGTTTTAGTTGGGTTCGTAATTTTATCCGGAGTTTTAGTTGGGTTCGTAATTTTAGCCGGAGTTTTAGTTGGGTTCGTATTTTTTACCCGGACTTTTTAGTTGGGTTAGTATTTTTGCCCGGAGTTTTAGTTGGGTTCGTATTTTTTTACCCGGAGTTTTAGTTGGGTTCTAAATGTTACCCGGACTTTTTTGTTTGGTTCGTATTTTTTACCCGGAGTTTTAGTTGGGTTCGTAATTTTACCTGGAGTTTTAAGTTAGGTTCGTATTTTACCCGGACTTTTTAGTTGGGTTCGTATTTTTTACCCGGAGTTTTATTTGGGTTCGTAATTTTACCCGGACTTTTTAGTTGGGTTCGTAATTTTACCCGGAGTTTTAGTTGGGTTCGTAATTTTACCCAGAGTTTTAGTTGGGTTCGTAATTTTACCCGGAGTTTTAGTTGGGTTTGTAATTTTACCCGGAGTTTTAATTGGGTTCGTATTTTTTACCCGGACTTTTTAGTTGGGTTAGTATTTTTGCCCGGAGTTTTAGTTGGGTTCGTATTTTTTTACCCGGAGTTTTAGTTGGGTTCTAAATGTTACCCGGACTTTTTTGTTTGGTTCGTATTTTTTACCCGGAGTTTTAGTTGGGTTCGTAATTTTACCTGGAGTTTTAAGTTAGGTTCGTATTTTTACCCGGACTTTTTAGTTGGGTTCGTATTTTTTACCCGGAGTTTTATTTGGGTTCGTAATTTTACCCGGACTTTTTAGTTGGGTTCGTAATTTTACCCGGAGTTTTAGTTGGGTTCGTAATTTTACCCGGAGTTTTAGTTGGGTTCAAATTTTACCCGGAGTTTTAGTTGGGTTCGTAATTTTACCCGGAGTTTTAGTTGGGTTCGTATTTTTAACCCGGACTTTTTAGTTGGGTTCGTATTTTTTACCCGGACTTTTAGTTGGGTTCGTAATTTTACCCGGAGTTTTAGTTGGGTTCGTAATTTTACCCGGAGTTTTAGTTGGGTTCGTAATTTTACCCGGAGTCTTGAGTTACCCGGAGTTTTTAGTTGGGTTCGTATTTTTACCCGGACTTTTAGGTGGGTTCGTAATTTTACCCGGAGTTTTAGTTGGGTTCGTAATTTTACCCGGAGTTTTACTTGGGTTCGTAATTTTACCCGGAGTTTTAGTTGGGTTCGTATTTTTAACCCGGACTTTTTAGTTGGGTTAGTATTTTTACCCGGAGTTTTAGTTGAGTTCGTATTTTTACCCGGAGTTTTAGTTGGGTTCGTAATTTTACCCGGAGTTTTAGTTGGGTTCGTAATTTTACCCGGAGTTTTAGTTGGGTTGGGTTGGGTTACCCGGACTTTTTATTTGGGTTCGTAATTTTACCCGGACTTTTTAGTTGGGTTCGTAATTTTACCCGGAGTTTTAGTTGGGTTCGTAATTTTACCCGGAGTTTTACTTGGGTTCATAATTTTACCCGGACTTTTTAATTGAGTTCGTATTTTTTACCCGGACTTTTAGTTGGGTTCGTAATTTTACCCGGAGTTTTAGTTGGGTTCGTAATTTTACCCGGAGTTTTAGTTGGGTTCGTAATTTTACCCGGAGTTTTAGTTGGATTCGTATTTTTGACCCGGACTTTTTAGTTGGGGTTAGTATTTTTACCCGGAGTTTTAGTTGGGTTCGTATTTTTACCCGGAGTTTTAGTTGGGTTCGTAATTTTACCGGGAGTTTTAGTTGGGTTCGTATTTTTTACCCGGACATTTTAGTTGGGTTAGCATTTTTTACCCGGAGTTTTAGTTGGGTTCGTACTTTTTACCCGGAGTTTTAGTTGGGTTCGTATTTTTTACCCGGAGTTTTAGTTGGGTTCGTACTTTTTACCCGGACTTTTTAATTGGGTAAGTATTTTTACCCGGAGTTTTAGTTGGGTTCGTATTTTTACCCGGAGTTTTAGTTGGGTTCGTAATTTTACCCGGAGTTTTAGTTGGGTTCGCATTTTTTACCCGGAATTTTTAGTTGGGTTAGTATTTTTACCCGGAGTTTTAGTAGGGTTTGTATTTTTACCCGGAGTTTTAGTTGGGTTCGTAATTTTACCCGGAGTTTTAGTTGGGTTCGTATTTTTAACCCGGACTTTTTAGTTGGGTTAGTATTTTTTACCCGGAGTTTTAGTTGGGTTCGTATTTTTTACCCGGAGTTCGAGTTGGGTTCGCATTTTTTACCCGGAATTTTTAGTTGGGTTAGTATTTTTACCCGGAGTTTTAGTAGGGTTTGTATTTTTACCCGGAGTTTTAGTTGGGTTCGTAATTTTACCCGGAGTTTTAGTTGGGTTCGTATTTTTAACCCGGACTTTTTAGTTGGTTAGTATTTTTACCCGGAGTTTTAGTTGGGTTCGTATTTTTACCCGGAGTTTTAGTTGGGTTCGTAATTTTACCCGGAGTTTTAGTTGAGTTAGTAATTTTACCCGGAGTTTTAGTTGGGTTCGTAATTTTACCCGGACTTTTTAGTTGGGTTCGTATTTTTTACCCGGAGTTTTAGTTGGGTTCGTAATTTTACCCGGAGTTTTAGTTGGGTTCGCAATTTTACCCGGACTTTTTAGTTGGGTTCGTATTTTTTACCCGGACTTTTAGTTGGGTTCGTAATTTTACCCGGAGTTTTAGTTGGGTTCGTAATTTTACCCGGAGTTTTAGTTGGGTTCATATTTTTTACCGGACTTTTTAGTTGGGTTCGTATTTTTTACCCGAAGTTTTAGTTGGGTTCCTATTTTTTACCCGGAGTTTTAGTTGGGTTCGTATTTTTTACAAGGAGTTTTAGTTGGGTTCGTATTTTTACCCGGAGTTTTAGTTGTGTTGGTAATTTTACCCGGAGTTTTAGTTGGGTTCATATTTTTTACCGGACTTTTTAGTTGGGTTCGTATTTTTTACCCGAAGTTTTAGTTGGGTTCCTATTTTTTACCCGGAGTTTTAGTTGGGTTCGTATTTTTTACAAGGAGTTTTAGTTGGGTTCGTATTTTTACCCGGAGTTTTAGTTGTGTTGGTAATTTTACCCGGAGTTTTAGTTGGGTTCGCAATTTTACCCGGACTTTTTAGTTGGGTTCGTATTTTTTACCCGGACTTTTAGTTGGGTTCGTAATTTTACCCGGAGTTTTAGTTGGGTTCGTAATTTTACCCGGAGTTTTAGTTGTGTTGGTAATTTTACCCGGAGTTTTAGTTGGGTTCATATTTTTTACCGGACTTTTTAGTTGGGTTCGTATTTTTTACCCGAAGTTTTAGTTGGGTTCCTATTTTTTACCCGGAGTTTTAGTTGGGTTCGTATTTTTTACAAGGAGTTTTAGTTGGGTTCGTATTTTTACCCGGAGTTTTAGTTGTGTTGGTAATTTTACCCGGAGTTTTAGTTGGGTTCATATTTTTTACCGGACTTTTTAGTTGGGTTCGTATTTTTTACCCGAAGTTTTAGTTGGGTTCGTATTTTTTACCCGGAGTTTTAGTTTGGTTCGTATTTTTACCCGGAGTTTTAGTTGGGTTCGTATCTTTACCCGGAGTTTTAGTTGGGTTCGTAATTTTATCCGGAGTTTTAGTTGGGTTCGTAATTTTAGCCGGAGTTTTAGTTGGGTTCGTATTTTTTACCCGGACTTTTTAGTTGGGTTAGTATTTTTGTACGGAGTTTTAGTTGGGTTCGTATTTTTTTACCCGGAGTTTTAGTTGGGTTCTAAATGTTACCCGGACTTTTTTGTTTGGTTCGTATTTTTTACCCGGAGTTTTAGTTGGGTTCGTAATTTTACCTGGAGTTTTAAGTTAGGTTCGTATTTTACCCGGACTTTTTAGTTGGGTTCGTATTTTTTACCCGGAGTTTTATTTGGGTTCGTAATTTTACCCGGACTTTTTAGTTGGGTTCGTAATTTTACCCGGAGTTTTAGTTGGGTTCGTAATTTTACCCAGTTTTAGTTGGGTTCGTAATTTTACCCGGAGTTTTAGTTGGGTTCGTAATTTTACCCGGAGTTTTAGTTGGGTTCGTATTTTTTACCCGGACTTTTTAGTTGGGTTAGTATTTTTGCCCGGAGTTTTAGTTGGGTTCGTATTTTTTTATCCGGAGTTTTAGTTGGGTTCTAAATGTTACCCGGACTTTTTTGTTTGGTTCGTATTTTTTACCGGGAGTTTTAGTTGGGTTCGTAATTTTACCTGGAGTTTTAAGTTAGGTTCGTATTTTTACCCGGACTTTTTAGTTGGGTTCGTATTTTTTACCCGGAGTTTTATTTGTGTTCGTAATTTTACCCGGACTTTTTAGTTGGGTTCGTAATTTTACCCGGACTTTTTAGTTGGGTTCGTAATTTTACCCGGAGTTTTAGTTGGGTTCGTATTTTTAACCCGGACTTTTTAGTTGGGTTCGTATTTTTTACCCGGACTTTTAGTTGGGTTCGTAATTTTACCCGGAGTTTTAGTTGGGTTCGTAATTTTACCCGGAGTTTTAGTTGGGTTCGTAATTTTACCCGGAGTCTTGAGTTACCCGGAGTTTTTAGTTGGGTTCGTATTTTTACCCGGACTTTTAGTTGGGTTCGTAATTTTACCCGGAGTTTTAGTTGGGTTCGTAATTTTACCCGGAGTTTTACTTGGGTTCGTAATTTTACCCGGAGTTTTACTTGGGTTCGTAATTTTACCCGGAGTTTTAGTTGGGTTCGTAATTTTACCCGGACTTTTTAGTTGGGTTCGTATTTTTTACCCGGACTTTTAGTTGGGTTCGTAATTTTACCCGGAGTTTTAGTTGGGTTCGTAATTTTACCCGGAGTTTTAGTTGAGTTAGTAATTTTACCCGGAGTTTTAGTTGGGTTCGTAATTTTACCCGGACTTTTTAGTTGGGTTCGTAATTTTACCCGGAGTTTTAGTTGGGTTCGTATTTTTTACCCGGAGTTTTAGTTGGATTCGTATTTTTTACAAGGAGTTTTAGTTGGGTTCGTATTTTTACCCGGAGTTTTAGTTGTGTTGGTAATTCTACCCGGAGTTTTAGTTGGGTTCATATTTTTTACCGGACTTTTTAGTTGGGTTCGTATTTTTTACCCGAAGTTTTAGTTGGGTTCGTATTTTTACCCGGAGTTTTAGTTGGATTCGTATTTTTTACAAGGAGTTTTAGTTGGGTTCGTATTTTTACCCGGAGTTTTAGTTGTGTTGGTAATTTTACCCGGAGTTTTAGTTGGGTTCATATTTTTTACCGGACTTTTTAGTTGGGTTAGTATTTTTGCCCGGAGTTTTAGTTGGGTTCGTATTTTTTTACCCGGAGTTTTAGTTGGGTTCTAAATGTTACCCGGACTTTTTTGTTTGGTTCGTATTTTTTACCCGGAGTTTTAGTTGGGTTCGTAATTTTACCCGGACTTTTTAGTTGGGTTCGTAATTTTACCCGGAGTTTTAGTTGGGTTCGTGATTTTACCCGGAGTTTTAGTTGGGTTCGTAATTTTACCCGGAGTTTTAGTTGGGTTCGTAATTTTACCCGGAGTTTTAGTTGTGTTGGTAATTTTACCCGGAGTTTTAGTTGGGTTCATATTTTTTACCGGACTTTTTAGTTGGGTTCGTATTTTTTACCCGAAGTTTTAGTTGGGTTCGTATTTTTTACCCGGAGTTTTAGTTGGGTTCGTATTTTTTACAAGGAGTTTTAGTTGGGTTCGTATTTTTACCCATAGTTTTAGTTGGGTTCGTAATTTTATCCGGAGTTTTAGTTGGGTTCGTAATTTTAGCCGGAGTTTTAGTTGGGTTCGTATTTTTTACCCGGACTTTTTAGTTGGGTTAGTATTTTTGCCCGGAGTTTTAGTTGGGTTCGTATTTTTTTACCCGGAGTTTTAGTTGGGTTCTAAATGTTACCCGGACTTTTTTGTTTGGTTCGTATTTTTTACCCGGAGTTTTAGTTGGGTTCGTAATTTTACCTGGAGTTTTAAGTTAGGTTCGTATTTTTACCCGGACTTTTTAGTTGGGTTCGTATTTTTTACCCGGAGTTTTATTTGGGTTCGTAATTTTACCCGGACTTTTTAGTTGGGTTCGTAATTTTACCCGGAGTTTTAGTTGGGTTCGTAATTTTACCCGGAGTTTTAGTTGGGTTCGTAATTTTACCCGGAGTTTTAGTTGGGTTCGTAATTTTACCCGGAGTTTTAGTTGGGTTCGTATTTTTTACCCGGACTTTTTAGTTGGGTTAGTATTTTTGCCCGGAGTTTTAGTTGGGTTCGTATTTTTTTACCCGGAGTTTTAGTTGGGTTCTAAATGTTACCCGGACTTTTTTGTTTGGTTCGTATTTTTTACCCGGAGTTTTAGTTGGGTTCGTAATTTTACCTGGAGTTTTAAGTTAGGTTCGTATTTTTACCCGGAGTTTTAGTTGGTTTCGTAATTTTACCCGGAGTTTTAGTTGGGTTCGTAATTATACCCGGAGTTTTAGTTGGGTTCGTAATTTTACCCGGAGTTTTACTTGGGTTCGTAATTTTACCCGGAGTTTTACTTGGGTTCGTAATTTTGCCCGGAGTTTTAGTTGGGTTCGTAATTTTACCCGGAGTTTTAGTTGGGTTCGTAATTTTACCCGGAGTTTTAGTTGAGTTAGTAATTTTACCCGGAGTTTTAGTTGGGTTCGTAATTTTACCCGGACTTTTTAGTTGGGTTCGTATTTTTTACCCGAAGTTTTAGTTGGGTTCGTATTTTTTACCCGGAGTTTTAGTTGGGTTCGTATTTTTTACAAGGAGTTTTAGTTGGGTTCGTATTTTTACCCATAGTTTTAGTTGTGTTGGTAATTTTATCCGGAGTTTTAGTTGGGTTCATATTTTTTACCGGACTTTTTAGTTGGGTTCGTATTTTTTACCCGAAGTTTTAGTTGGGTTCGTATTTTTTACCCGGAGTTTTAGTTGGGTTCGTATTTTTACCCGGAGTTTTAGTTGGGTTCGTATTTTTACCCGTAGTTTTAGTTGGGTTCGTAATTTTATCCGGAGTTTTAGTTGGGTTCGTAATTTTAGCCGGAGTTTTAGTTGGGTTCGTATTTTTTACCCGGACTTTTTAGTTGGGTTAGTATTTTTGCCCGGAGTTTTAGTTGGGTTCGTATTTTTTTACCCGGAGTTTTAGTTGGGTTCTAAATGTTACCCGGACTTTTTTGTTTGGTTCGTATTTTTTACCCGGAGTTTTAGTTGGGTTCGTAATTTTACCTGGAGTTTTAAGTTAGGTTCGTATTTTTACCCGGACTTTTTAGTTGGGTTCGTATTTTTTACCCGGAGTTTTATTTGGGTTCGTAATTTTACCCGGACTTTTTAGTTGGGTTCGTAATTTTACCCGGAGTTTTAGTTGGGTTCGTAATTTTACCCGGAGTTTTAGTTGGGTTCGTAATTTTACCCGGAGTTTTAGTTGGGTTCGTAATTTTACCCGGAGTTTTAGTTGGGTTCGTATTTTTTACCCGGACTTTTTAGTTGGGTTAGTATTTTTGCCCGGAGTTTTAGTTGGGTTCGTATTTTTTTACCCGGAGTTTTAGTTGTTTTCTAAATGTTACCCGGACTTTTTTGTTTGGTTCGTATTTTTTACCCGGAGTTTTAGTTGGGTTCGTAATTTTACCTGGAGTTTTAAGTTAGGTTCGTATTTTTACCCGGAGTTTTAGTTGGTTTCGTAATTTTACCCGGAGTTTTAGTTGGGTTCGTAATTATACCCGGAGTTTTAGTTGGGTTCGTAATTTTACCCGGAGTTTTACTTGGGTTCGTAATTTTGCCCGGAGTTTTAGTTGGGTTCGTAATTTTACCCGGAGTTTTAGTTGGGTTCGTAATTTTACCCGGACTTTTTAGTTGGGTTCGTATTTTTTACCCGGACTTTTAGTTGGGTTCGTAATTTTACCCGGAGTTTTAGTTGGGTTCGTAATTTTACCCGGAGTTTTAGTTGAGTTAGTAATTTTACCCGGAGTTTTAGTTGGGTTCGTAATTTTACCCGGACTTTTTAGTTGGGTTCGTAATTTTACCCGGAGTTTTAGTTGGGTTCGTATTTTTTACCCGGAGTTTTAGTTGGATTCGTATTTTTTACAAGGAGTTTTAGTTGGGTTCGTATTTTTACCCGTAGTTTTAGTTGTGTTGGTAATTCTACCCGGAGTTTTAGTTGGGTTCATATTTTTTACCGGACTTTTTAGTTGGGTTCATATTTTTTACCCGAAGTTTTAGTTGGGTTCGTATTTTTACCCGGAGTTTTAGTTGGACTCGTATTTTTTGCAAGGAGTTTTAGTTGGGTTCGTATTTTTACCCGGAGTTTTAGTTGTGTTGGTAATTTTACCCGGAGTTTTAGTTGGGTTCATATTTTTTACCGGACTTTTTAGTTGGGTTAGTATTTTTGCCCGGAGTTTTAGTTGGGTTCGTATTTTTTTATCCGGAGTTTTAGTTGGGTTCTAAATGTTACCCGGACTTTTTTGTTTAGTTCGTATTTTTTACCCGGAGTTTTAGTTGGGTTCGTAATTTTACCCGGACTTTTTAGTTGGGTTCGTAATTTTACCCGGAGTTTTAGTTGGGTTCGTAATTTTACCCGGAGTTTTAGTTGGGTTCGTAATTTTACCCGGAGTTTTAGTTGGGTTCGTAATTTTACCCGGAGTTTTAGTTGTGTTGGTAATTTTACCCGGAGTTTTAGTTGGGTTCATATTTTTTACCGGACTTTTTAGTTGGGTTCGTATTTTTTACCCGAAGTTTTAGTTGGGTTCGTATTTTTTACCGGGTTAGAGTTTAGTTGGTTCGTATTTTTTACAAGGAGTTTTAGTTGGGTTCGTATTTTTACCCGGAGTTTTAGTTGTGTTGGTAATTTTACCCGGAGTTTTAGTTGGGTTCATATTTTTTACCGGACTTTTTAGTTTGGTTCGTATTTTTTACCCGAAGTTTTAGTTGGGTTCGTATTTTTTACCCGGAGTTTTAGTTGGGTTCGTATTTTTACCCGGAGTTTTAGTTGGGTTCGTATTTTTACCCGGAGTTTTAGTTGGGTTCGTAATTTTATCCGGAGTTTTAGTTGGGTTCGTAATTTTAGCCGGAGTTTTAGTTGGGTTCGTATTTTTTACCCGGACTTTTTAGTTGGGTTAGTATTTTTGCCCGGAGTTTTAGTTGGGTTCGTATTTTTTTACCCGGAGTTTTAGTCGGGTTCTAAATGTTACCCGGACTTTTTTGTTTGGTTCGTATTTTTTACCCGGAGTTTTAGTTGGGTTCGTAATATTACCTGGAGTTTTAAGTTAGGTTCGTATTTTTACCCGGACTTTTTAGTTCTGTTCGTATTTTTTACCCGGAGTTTTATTTGGGTTCGTAATTTTACCCGGACTTTTTAGTTGGGTTCGTAATTTTACCCGGAGTTTTAGTTGGGTTCGTAATTTTACCCGGAGTTTTAGTTGGGTTCGTAATTTTACCCGGAGTTTTAGTTGGGTTCGTAATTTTACCCGGAGTTTTAGTTGGGTTCGTATTTTTTACCCGGACTTTTTAGTTGGGTTAGTATTTTTGCCCGGAGTTTTAGTTGGGTTCGTATTTTTTTACCCGGAGTTTTAGTTGGGTTCTAAATGTTACCCGGACTTTTTTGTTTGGTTCGTATTTTTTACCCGGAGTTTTAGTTGGGTTCGTAATTTTACCTGGAGTTTTAAGTTAGGTTCGTATTTTTACCCGGACTTTTTAGTTGGGTTCGTATTTTTTACCCGGAGTTTTATTTGGGTTCGTAATTTTACCCGGACTTTTTAGTTGGGTTCGTAATTTTACCCGGAGTTTTAGTTGGGTTCGTAATTTTACCCGGAGTTTTAGTTGGGTTCGTAATTTTACCCGGAGTTTTAGTTGGGTTCGTAATTTTACCCGGAGTTTTAGTTGGGTTCGTATTTTTAACACGGACTTTTTAGTTGGGTTCGTATTTTTTACCCGGACTTTTAGTTGGGTTCGTAATTTTACCCGGAGTTTTAGTTGGGTTCGTAATTTTACCCGGAGTTTTAGTTGGGTTCGTAATTTTACCCGGAGTCTTGAGTTACCCGGACTTTTTAGTTGGGTTCGTAATTTTACCCGGACTTTTTAGTTGGGTTCGTAATTTTACCCGGAGTTTTAGTTGGGTTCGTATTTTTACCCGGAGTTTTAGTTGGATTCGTATTTTTTACAAGGAGTTTTAGTTGGATTCGTATTTTTACCCGGAGTTTTAGTTGTGTTGGTAATTTTACCCGGAGTTTTAGTTGGGTTCATATTTTTTACCGGACTTTTTAGTTGGGTTAGTATTTTTGCCCGGAGTTTTAGTTGGGTTCGTATTTTTTTACCCGGAGTTTTAGTTGGGTTCTAAATGTTACCCGGACTTTTTTGTTTGGTTCGAATTTTTTACCCGGAGTTTTAGTTGGGTTCGTAATTTTACCCGGACTTTTTAGTTGGGTTCGTAATTTTACCCGGAGTTTTAGTTGGGTTCGTAATTTTATCCGGAGTTTTAGTTGGGTTCGTAATTTTAGCCGGAGTTTTATTTGGGTTCGTAATTTTACCCGGACTTTTTAGTTGGGTTCGTAATTTTACCCGGAGTTTTAGTTGGGTTCGTAATTTTACCCGGAGTTTTAGTTGGGTTCGTAATTTTACCCGGAGTTTTAGTTGGGTTCGTAATTTTACCCGGAGTTTTAGTTGGGTTCGTATTTTTAACACGGACTTTTTAGTTGGGTTCGTATTTTTTACCCGGACTTTTAGTTGGGTTCGTAATTTTACCCGGAGTTTTAGTTGGGTTCGTAATTTTACCCGGAGTTTTAGTTGGGTTCGTAATTTTACCCGGAGTCTTGAGTTACCCGGACTTTTTAGTTGGGTTCGTAGTTTTACCCGGACTTTTTAGTTGGGTTCGTAATTTTACCCGGAGTTTTAGTTGGGTTCGTATTTTTACCCGGAGTTTTAGTTGGATTCGTATTTTTTACAAGGAGTTTTAGTTGGATTCGTATTTTTACCCGGAGTTTTAGTTGTGTTGGTAATTTTACCCGGAGTTTTAGTTGGGTTCATATTTTTTACCGGACTTTTTAGTTGGGTTAGTATTTTTGCCCGGAGTTTTAGTTGGGTTCGTATTTTTTTACCCGGAGTTTTAGTTGGGTTCTAAATGTTACCCGGACTTTTTTGTTTGGTTCGAATTTTTTACCCGGAGTTTTAGTTGGGTTCGTAATTTTACCCGGACTTTTTAGTTGGGTTCGTAATTTTACCCGGAGTTTTAGTTGGGTTCGTAATTTTACCCGGAGTTTTAGTTGGATTCGTAATTTTACCCGGAGTTTTAGTTGGGTTCGTAATTTTACCCGGAGTTTTAGTTGTGTTGGTAATTTTACCCGGAGTTTTAGTTGGGTTCATATTTTTTACCGGACTTTTTAGTTGGGTTCGTATTTTTTACCCGAAGTTTTAGTTGGGTTCGTATTTTTTACCCGGAGTTTTAGTTGGGTTCGTTTTTTTTCAAGGAGTTTTAGTTGGGTTCGTATTTTTACCCGGAGTTTTAGTTGTGTTGGTAATTTTACCCGGAGTTTTAGTTGGGTTCGTATTTTTTACCGGACTTTTTAGTTGGGTTCGTATTTTTTAGCCGAAGTTTTAGTTGGGTTCGTATTTTTTACCCGGAGTTTTAGTTGGGTTCGTATTTTTACCCGGAGTTTTAGTTGGGTTCGTATTTTTACCCGGAGTTTTAGTTGGGTTCGTAATTTTATCCGGAGTTTTGGTTGGGTTCGTAATTTTAGCCGGAGTTTTAGTTGGGTTCGTATTTTTTACCCGGACTTTTTAGTTGGGTTAGTATTTTTGCCCGGAGTTTTAGTTGAGTTCGTATTTTTTTACCCGGAGTTTTAGTTGGGTTCTAAATGTTACCCGGACTTTTTTGTTTGGTTCGTATTTTTTACCCGGAGTTTTAGTTGGGTTCGTAATTTTACCTGGAGTTTTAAGTTAGGTTCGTATGTTTACCCGGACTTTTTAGTTGGGTTCGTATTTTTTACCCGGAGTTTTATTTGGGTTCGTAATTTTACCCGGACTTTTTAGTTGGGTTCGTAATTTTACCCGGAGTTTTAGTTGGGTTCGTAATTTTACCCGGAGTTTTAGTTGGGTTCGTAATTTTACCCGGAGTTTTAGTTGGGTTCGTAATTTTACCCGGAGTTTTAGTTGGGTTCGTATTTTTTACCCGGACTTTTTAGTTGGGTTAGTATTTTTGCCCGGAGTTTTAGTTGGGTTCGTATTTTTTACCCGGAGTTTTAGTTGTGTTGGTAATTTTACCCGGAGTTTTAGTTGGGTTCATATTTTTTACCGGACTTTTTAGTTGGGTTCGTATTTTTTACCCGAAGTTTTAGTTGGGTTCGTATTTTTTACCCGGAGTTTTAGTTGGGTTCGTATTTTTACCCGGAGTTTTAGTTGGGTTCGTATTTTTACCCGGAGTTTTAGTTGGGTTCGTAATTTTATCCGGAGTTTTAGTTGGGTTCGTAAATTTAGCAGGAGTTTTAGTTGGGTTCGTATTTTTTACCCGGACTTTTTAGTTGGGTTAGTATTTTTGCCCGGAGTTTTAGTTGGGTTCGTATTTTTTTACCCGGAGTTTTAGTTGGGTTCTAAATGTTACCCGGACTTTTTTGTTTGGTTCGTATTTTTTACCCGGAGTTTTAGTTGGGTTCGTAATTTTACCTGGAGTTTTAAGTTAGGTTCGTATTTTTACCCGGACTTTTTAGTTGGGTTCGTATTTTTTACCCGGAGTTTTATTTGGGTTCGTAATTTTACCCGGACTTTTTAGTTGGGTTCGTAATTTTACCCGGAGTTTTAGTTGGGTTCGTAATTTTACCCGGAGTTTTAGTTGGGTTCGTAATTTTACCCGGAGTTTTAGTTGGGTTCGTAATTTTACCCGGAGTTTTAGTTGGGTTCGCATTTTTTACCCGGACTTTTTAGTTGGGTTAGTATTTTTGCCCGGAGTTTTAGTTGGGTTCGTATTTTTTTACCCGGAGTTTTAGTTGGGTTCTAAATGTTACCCGGACTTTTTTGTTTGGTTCGTATTTTTTACCCGGAGTTTTAGTTGGGTTCGTAATTTTACCTGGAGTTTTAAGTTAGGTTCGTATTTTTACCCGGACTTTTTAGTTGGGTTCTTATTTTTTACCCGGAGTTTTATTTGGGTTCGTAATTTTACCCGGACTTTTTAGTTGGGTTCGTAATTTTACCCGGAGTTTTAGTTGGGTTCGTAATTTTACCCGGAGTTTTAGTTGGGTTCGTAATTTTACCCGGAGTTTTAGTTGGGTTCGTAATTTTACCCGGAGTTTTAGTTGGGTTCGTATTTTTAACCCGGACTTTTTAGTTGGGTTCGTATTTTTTACCCGGACTTTTAGTTGGGTTCGTAATATTACCCGGAGTTTTAGTTGGGTTCGTAATTTTACCCGGAGTTTTAGTTGGGTTCGTAATTTTACCCGGAGTCTTGAGTTACCCGGACTTTTTAGTTGGGTTCGTATTTTTACCCGGACTTTTTAGTTGGGTTCGTATTTTTTACCCGGAGTTTTATTTGGGTTCGTAATTTTACCCGGACTTTTTAGTTGGGTTCGTAATTTTACCCGGAGTTTTAGTTGGGTTCGTAATTTTACCCGGAGTTTTAGTTGGGTTCGTAATTTTACCCGGAGTTTCAGTTGGGTTCGTAATTTTACCCGGAGTTTTAGTTGGGTTCGTATTTTTAACCCGGACTTTTAAGTTGGGTTCGTATTTTTTTACCCGGACTTTTAGTTGCGTTCGTAATTTTACCCGGAGTTTTAGTTGGGTTCGTAATTTTACCCGGAGTTTTAGTTGGGTTCGTAATTTTACCCGGAGTCTTGAGTTACCCGGACTTTTTAGTTGGGTTCGTATTTTTACCCGGACTTTTAGTTGGGTTCGTAATTTTACCCGGAGTTTTAGTTGGGTTCGTAATTTTACCCGGAGTTTTAGTTGGGTTCGTAATTTTACCCGGAGTTTTACTTGGGTTCGTAATCTTACCCGGAGTTTTACTTGGGTTCGTAATTTTGCCCGGAGTTTTAGTTGGGTTCGTAATTTTACCCGGAGTTTTAGTTGGGTTCGTAATTTTACCCGGACTTTTTAGTTGGGTTCGTATTTTTTACCCGGACTTTTAGTTGGGTTCGTAATTTTACCCGGAGTTTTAGTTGGGTTCGTAATTTTACCCGGAGTTTTAGTTGAGTTAGTAATTTTACCCGGAGTTTTAGTTGGGTTCGTAATTTTACCCGGACTTTTTAGTTGGGTTCGTAATTTTACCCGGAGTTTTAGTTGGGTTCGTATTTTTTACCTGGAGTTTTAGTTGGATTCGTATTTTTTACAAGGAGTTTTAGTTGGGTTCGTATTTTTACCCGGAGTTTTAGTTGTGTTGGTAATTTTACCCGGAGTTTTAGTTGGGTTCATATTTTTTACCGGACTTTTTAGTTGGGTTCGTATTTTTTACCCGAAGTTTTAGTTGGGTTCGTATTTTTCACCCGGAGTTTTAGTTGGGTTCGTATTTTTACCCGGAGTTTTAGTTGGGTTCGTATTTTTACCCGGAGTTTTAGTTGGGTTCGTAATTTTATCCGGAGTTTTAGTTGGGTTCGTATTTTTTATCCGGACTTTTTAGTTGGGTTAGTATTTTTGCCCGGAGTTTTAGTTGGGTTCGTATTTTTTTACCCGGAGTTTTAGTTGGGTTCTAAATGTTACCCGGGCTTTTTTGTTTGGTTCGTATTTTTTACCCGGAGTTTTAGTTGGGTTCGTAATTTTACCCGGACTTTTTAGTTGGGTTCGTAATTTTACCCGGAGTTTTAGTTGGGTTCGTAATTTTACCCGGAGTTTTAGTTGGGTTCGTAATTTTACCCGGAGTTTTAGTTGGGTTCGTAATTTTACCCGGAGTTTTAGTTGTGTTGGTAATTTTACCCGGAGTTTTAGTTGGGTTCATATTTTTTACCGGACTTTTTAGTTGGGTTCGTATTTTTTACCCGAAGTTTTAGTTGGGTTCGTATTTTTTACCCGGAGTTTTAGTTGGGTTCGTATTTTTTACAAGGAGTTTTAGTTGGGTTCGAATTTTTACCCGGAATTTTAGTTGTGTTGGTAATTTTAGCCGGAGTTTTAGTTGGGTTCATATTTTTTACCGGACTTTTTAGTTGGGTTCGTATTTTTTACCCGAAGTTTTAGTTGGGTTCGTATTTTTTACCCGGAGTTTTAGTTGGGTTCGTATTTTTACCCGGAGTTTTAGTTGGGTTCGTATTTTTACCCGGAGTTTTAGTTGGGTTCGTAATTTTATCCGGAGTTTTAGTTGGGTTCGTATTTTTTACCCGAATTTTTTAGTTGGGTTAGTATTTTTGCCCGGAGTTTTAGTTGGGTTGGTAATTTTACCCGGAGTTTTAGTTGGGTTCATATTTTTTACCAGACTTTTTAGTTGGGTTCGTATTTTTTACCCGAAGTTTTAATTGGGTTCGTATTTTTTACCCGGAGTTTTAGTTGGGTTCGTATTTTTACCCGGAGTTTTAGTTGGGTTCGTATTTTTACCCGGAGTTTTAGTTGGGTTCGTATTTTTACCCGGAGTTTTAGTTGGGTTCGTAATTTTATCCGGAGTTTTAGTTGGGTTCGTATTTTTTACCCGGATTTTTTAGTTGGGTTAGTATTTTTGCCCGGAGTTTTAGTTGGGTTGGTAATTTTACCCGGAGTTTTAGTTGGGTTCATATTTTTTACCGGACTTTTTAGTTGGGTTAGTATTTTTTACCCGAAGTTTTAGTTGGGTTCGTATTTTTTACCCGGAGTTTTAGTTGGGTTCGTATTTTTACCCGGAGTTTTAGTTGGGTTCGTATTTTTACCCGGAGTTTTAGTTGGGTTCGTAATTTTATCCGGAGTTTTAGTTGGGTTCGTATTTTTTACACGGATTTTTTAGTTGGGTTAGTATTTTTACCCGGAGTTTTAGTTGGGTTCTAAATGTTACCCGGACTTTTTTGTTTGGTTCGTATTTTTTACCCGGAGTTTTAGTTGGGTTCGTAATTTTACCCGGACTTTTTAGTTGGGTTCGTAATTTTACCCGGAGTTTTAGTTGGGTTCGTAATTTTACCTGGAGTTTTAGTTGGGTTGGGTTGGGTTACCCGGACTTTTTATTTGGGTTCGTAATTTTACCCGGACTTTTTAGTTGGGTTCGTAATTTTACCCGGAGTTTTACTTGGGTTCGTAATTTTACCGGGACTTTTTAGTTGGGTTCGTATTTTTTACCCGGACTTTTAGTTGGGTTCGTAATTTTACCCGGAGTTTTAGTTGGGTTCGTAATTTTACCCGGAGTTTTAGTTGGGTTCGTAATTTTACCCGGAGTTTTAGTTGGGTTCGTATGTTTGACCAGGACTTTTTAGTTGGGGTTAGTATTTTTACCCGGAGTTTTAGTTGGGTTCGTATTTTTACCCGGAGTTTTAGTTGGGTTCGTAATTTTACCCGGAGTTTTAGTTGGGTTCGTATTTTTTACCCGGACATTTTAGTTGGGTTAGCATTTTTTACCCGGAGTTTTAGTTGGGTTCGTACTTTTTACCCGGAGTTTTAGTTGGGTTCGTATTTTTTACCCGGAGTTTTAGTTGGGTTCGTATTTTTTACCCGGACTTTTTAGTTGGGTAAGTATTTTTACCCGGAGTTTTAGTTGGGTTCGTATTTTTACCCGGAGTTTTAGTTGGGTTCGTAATTTTACCCGAAGTTTTAGTTGGGTTCGTATCTTTTACCCGGACTATTTAGTTGGGTTAGTATTTTTTACCCGGAGTTTTAGTTGGGTTCGTATTTTTTACCCGGAGTTCTAGTTGGGTTCGCATTTTTTACCCGGAATTTTTAGTTGGGTTAGTATTTTTACCCGGAGTTTTAGTAGGGTTTGTATTTTTACCCGGAGTTTTAGTTGGGTTCGTAATTTTACCCGGAGTTTTAGTTGGGTTCGTATTTTTAACCCGGACTTTTTAGTTGGGTTAGTATTTTTACCCGGAGTTTTAGTTGGGTTCGTATTTTTACCCGGAGTTTTAGTTGGGTTCGTAATTTTATCCGGTGTTTTAGTTGAGTTCGTATTTTTTACCCGGACTTTTTAGTTGGGTTAGTATTTTTGCCCGGAGTTTTAGTTGGGTTCGTATTTTTTACCCGGAGTTTTAGTTGGGTTCGTAATTTTACCCGGAGTTTTAGTTGCGTTCGTAATTTTATTCGGAGTTTTAGTTGGGTTCGTATTTTTTACCCGGAGTTTTAGTTGGGTTCGTAATTTTACCCGGAGTTTTAGTTGGGTTCGTATTTTTTACCCGGACTTTTTAGTTGGGTTAGTATTTTTACCCGGAGTTGTAGTTGGGTTCGTATTTTTACCCGGAGTTTTAGTTGGGTTCGTATTTTTACCCGGAGTTTTAGTTGGGTTCGTAATTTTAGCCGGAGTTTTAGTTGGGTTCGTATTTTTTACCCGTACTTTTTAGTTGGGTTAGTATTTTTGCCCGGAGTTTTAGTTGGGTTCGTATTTTTTTACCCGGAGTTTTAGTTGGGTTCTAAATGTTACCCGGACTTTTTTGTTTGGTTCGTATTTTTTACCCGGAGTTTTAGTTGGGTTCGTAATTTTACCTGGAGTTTTAAGTTAGGTTCGTATTTTTACCCGGACTTTTTAGTTGGGTTCGTATTTTTTACCCGGAGTTTTATTTGGGTTCGTAATTTTACCCGGACTTTCTAGTTGGGTTCGTAATTTTACCCGGAGTTTTAGTTGGGTTCGTAATTTTACCCGGAGTTTTAGTTGGGTTCGTAATTTTACCCGGAGTTTTAGTTGGGTTCGTATTTTTGACCCGGACTTTTTAGTTGGGGTTAGTATTTTTACCCGGAGTTTTAGTTGGGTTCGTATTTTTACCCGGAGTTTTAGTTGGGTTCGTAATTTAACCCGGAGTTTTAGTTGGGTTCGTATTTTTTACCCGGACATTTTAGTTGGGTTAGCATTTTTTACCCGGAGTTTTAGTTGGGTTCGTACTTTTTACCCGGAGTTTTAGTTGGGTTCGTATTTTATACCCGGAGTTTTAGTTGGGTTCGTATTTTTTACCCGGACTTTTTAGTTGGGTAAGTATTTTTACCCGGAGTTTTAGTTGGGTTCGTATTTTTACCCGGAGTTTTAGTTGGGTTCGTAATTTTACCCGGAGTTTTAGTTGGGTTCGTATCTTTTACCCGGACTATTTAATTGGGTTAGTATTTTTTACCCGGAGTTTTAGTTGGGTTCGTATTTTTTACCCGGAGTTCTAGTTGGGTTCGCATTTTTTACCCGGAATTTTTAGTCGGGTTAGTATTTTTACCCGGAGTTTTAGTAGGTTTGTATTTTTACCCGGAGTTTTAGTTGGGTTCGTAATTTTACCCGGAGTTTTAGTTGGGTTCGTATTTTTAACCCGGACTTTTTAGTTGGGTTAGTATTTTTACCCGGAGTTTTAGTTGGGTTCGTATTTTTACCCGGAGTTTTAGTTGGGTTCGTAATTTTATCCGGTGTTTTAGTTGAGTTCGTATTTTTTACCCGGACTTTTTAGTTGGGTTAGTATTTTTGCCCGGAGTTTTAGTTGGGTTCGTATTTTTTACCCGGAGTTTTAGTTGGGTTCGTAATTTTACCCGGAGTTCTAGTTGCGTTCGTAATTTTATCCGGAGTTTTAGTTGGGTTCGTATTTTTTACCCGGAGTTTTAGTTGGGTTCGTAATTTTACCCGGAGTTTTAGTTGGGTTCGTATTTTTTACCCGGACTTTTTAGTTGGGTTAGTATTTTTACCCGGAGTTGTAGTTGGGTTCGTATTTTTACCCGGAGTTTTAGTTGGGTTCGTATTTTTACCCGGAGTTTTAGTTGGGTTCGTAATTTTAGCCGGAGTTTTAGTTGGGTTCGTATTTTTTACCCGGACTTTTTAGTTGGGTTAGTATTTTTGCCCGGAGTTTTAGTTGGGTTCGTATTTTTTTACCCGGAGTTTTAGTTGGGTTCTAAATGTTACCCGGACTTTTTTGTTTGGTTCGTATTTTTTACCCGGAGTTTTAGTTGGGTTCGTAATTTTACCTGGAGTTTTAAGTTAGGTTCGTATTTTTACCCGGACTTTTTAGTTGGGTTCGTATTTTTTACCCGGAGTTTTATTTGGGTTCGTAATTTTACCCGGACTTTTTAGTTGGGTTCGTAATTTTACCCGGAGTTTTAGTTGGGTTCGTAATTTTACCCGGAGTTTTAGTTCTAAATGTTACCCGGACTTTTTTGTTTGGTTCGTATTTTTTACCCGGAGTTTTAGTTGGGTTCGTAATTTTACCTGGAGTTTTAAGTTAGGTTCGTATTTTTACCCGGACTTTTTAGTTGGGTTCGTATTTTTTACCCGGAGTTTTATTTGGGTTCGTAATTTTACCCGAACTTTTTAGTTGGGTTCGTAATTTTACCCGGAGTTTTAGTTGGGTTCGTAATTTTACCCGGAGTTTTAGTTGGGTTCGTAATTTTACCCGGAGTTTTAGTTGGGTTCGTATTTTTGACCCGGACTTTTTAGTTGGGGTTAGTATTTTTACCCGGAGTTTTAGTTGGGTTCGTATTTTTACCCGGAGTTTTAGTTGGGTTCGTAATTTTACCCGGAGTTTTAGTTGTGTTCGTATTTTTTACCCGGACATTTTAGTTGGGTTAGCACTTTTTACCCGGAGTTTTAGTTGGGTTCGTACTTTTTACCCGGAGTTTTAGTTGGGTTCGTATTTTTTACCCGGAGTTTTAGTTGGGTTCGTATTTTTTACCCGGACTTTTTAGTTGGGTAAGTATTTTTACCCGGAGTTTTAGTTGGGTTCGTATTTTTACCCGGAGTTTTAGTTGGGTTCGTAATTTTACCCGGAGTTTTAGTTGGGTTCGTATCTTTTACCCGGACTATTTAGTTGGGTTAGTATTTTTTACCCGGAGTTTTAGTTGGGTTCGTATTTTTTACCCGGAGTTCTAGTTGGGTTCGCATTTTTTACCCGGAATTTTTAGTTGGGTTAGTATTTTTACCCGGAGTTTTAGTTGGGTTCGTATTTTTACCCGGAGTTTTAGTTGGGTTCGTATTATTAACCCGGACTTTTTAGTTGGGTTAGTATTTTTACCCGGAGTTTTAGTTGGGTTCGTATTTTTACCCGGAGTTTTAGTTGTGTTGGTAATTTTACCCGGAGTTTTAGTTGGGTTCATATTTTTTACCGGACTTTTTAGTTGGGTTCGTATTTTTTACCCGAAGTTTTAGTTGGGTTCGTATTTTTTACCCGGAGTTTTAGTTGGGTTCGTATTTTTTACAAGGAGTTTTAGTTGGGTTCGAATTTTTACCCGGAGTTTTAGTTGTGTTGGTAATTTTAGCCGGAGTTTTAGTTGGGTTCATATTTTTTACCGGACTTTTTAGTTGGGTTCGTATTTTTTACCCGAAGTTTTAGTTGGGTTCGTATTTTTTACCCGGAGTTTTAGTTGGGTTCGTATTTTTACCCGGAGTTTTAGTTGGGTTCGTATTTTTACCCGGAGTTTTAGTTGGGTTCGTAATTTTATCCGGAGTTTTAGTTGGGTTCGTATTTTTTACCCGAATTTTTTAGTTGGGTTAGTATTTTTGCCCGGAGTTTTAGTTGGGTTGGTAATTTTACCCGGAGTTTTAGTTGGGTTCATATTTTTTACCAGACTTTTTAGTTGGGTTCGTATTTTTTACCCGAAGTTTTAGTTGGGTTCGTATTTTTTACCCGGAGTTTTAGTTGGGTTCGTATTTTTACCCGGAGTTTTAGTTGGGTTCGTATTTTTACCCGGAGTTTTAGTTGGGTTCGTATTTTTACCCGGAGTTTTAGTTGGGTTCGTAATTTTATCCGGAGTTTTAGTTGGGTTCGTATTTTTTACCCGGATTTTTTAGTTGGGTTAGTATTTTTGCCCGGAGTTTTAGTTGGGTTGGTAATTTTACCCGGAGTTTTAGTTGGGTTCATATTTTTTACCGGACTTTTTAGTTGGGTTCGTATTTTTTACCCGAAGTTTTAGTTGGGTTCGTATTTTTTACCCGGAGTTTTAGTTGGGTTCGTATTTTTACCCGGAGTTTTAGTTGGGTTCGTATTTTTACCCGGAGTTTTAGTTGGGTTCGTAATTTTATCCGGAGTTTTAGTTGGGTTCGTATTTTTTACCCGGATTTTTTAGTTGGGTTAGTATTTTTACCCGGAGTTTTAGTTGGGTTCTAAATGTTACCCGGACTTTTTTGTTTGGTTCGTATTTTTTACCCGGAGTTTTAGTTGGGTTCGTAATTTTACCCGGACTTTTTAGTTGGGTTCGTAATTTTACCCGGAGTTTTAGTTGGGT
The DNA here is from genome assembly GCA_964023965.1 of Melinopterus prodromus. Classification (NCBI taxonomy): domain Eukaryota; kingdom Metazoa; phylum Arthropoda; class Insecta; order Coleoptera; family Scarabaeidae; genus Melinopterus; species Melinopterus prodromus. The sequence goes on along the minus strand of CAXIES010000677.1, from coordinate 32,809 downwards.
TCGTAATTTTACCCGGAGTTTTAGTTGGGTTGGGTTGGGTTACCCGGACTTTTTATTTGGGTTCGTAATTTTACCCGGACTTTTTAGTTGGGTTCGTAATTTTACCCGGAGTTTTACTTGGGTTCGTAATTTTACCGGGACTTTTTAGTTGGGTTCGTATTTTTTACCCGGACTTTTAGTTGGGTTCGTAATTTTACCCGGAGTTTTAGTTGGGTTCGTAATTTTACCCGGAGTTTTAGTTGGGTTCGTAATTTTACCCGGAGTTTTAGTTGGGTTCGTATGTTTGACCAGGACTTTTTAGTTGGGGTTAGTATTTTTACCCGGAGTTTTAGTTGGGTTCGTATTTTTACCCGGAGTTTTAGTTGGGTTCGTAATTTTACCCGGAGTTTTAGTTGGGTTCGTATTTTTTACCCGGACATTTTAGTTGGGTTAGCATTTTTTACCCGGAGTTTTAGTTGGGTTCGTACTTTTTACCCGGAGTTTTAGTTGGGTTCGTATTTTTTACCCGGAGTTTTAGTTGGGTTCGTATTTTTTACCCGGACTTTTTAGTTGGGTAAGTATTTTTACCCGGAGTTTTAGTTGGGTTCGTAATTTTACCCGGAGTTTTAGTTGGGTTCGTATTTTTAACCCGGACTTTTTAGTTGGGTTAGTATTTTTACCCGGAGTTTTAGTTGGGTTCGTATTTTTACCCGGAGTTTTAGTTGGGTTCGTAATTTTATCCGGTGTTTTAGTTGAGTTCGTATTTTTTACCCGGACTTTTTAGTTGGGTTAGTATTTTTGCCCGGAGTTTTAGTTGGGTTCGTATTTTTTACCCGGAGTTTTAGTTGGGTTCGTAATTTTACCCGGAGTTTTAGTTGCGTTCGTAATTTTATCCGGAGTTTTAGTTGGGTTCGTATTTTTTACCCGGAGTTTTAGTTGGGTTCGTAATTTTACCCGGAGTTTTAGTTGGGTTCGTATTTTTTACCCGGACTTTTTAGTTGGGTTAGTATTTTTACCCGGAGTTGTAGTTGGGTTCGTATTTTTACCCGGAGTTTTAGTTGGGTTCGTATTTTTACCCGGAGTTTTAGTTGGGTTCGTAATTTTAGCCGGAGTTTTAGTTGGGTTCGTATTTTTTACCCGGACTTTTTAGTTGGGTTAGTATTTTTGCCCGGAGTTTTAGTTGGGTTCGTATTTTTTTACCCGGAGTTTTAGTTGGGTTCTAAATGTTACCCGGACTTTTTTGTTTGGTTCGTATTTTTTACCCGGAGTTTTAGTTGGGTTCGTAATTTTACCTGGAGTTTTAAGTTAGGTTCGTATTTTTACCCGGACTTTTTAGTTGGGTTCGTATTTTTTACCCGGAGTTTTATTTTGGTTCGTAATTTTACCCGGACTTTCTAGTTGGGTTCGTAATTTTACCCGGACTTTTTAGTTGGGTTCGTAATTTTACCCGGAGTTTTACTTGGGTTCGTAATTTTACCGGGACTTTTTAGTTGGGTTCGTATTTTTTACCCGGACTTTTAGTTGGGTTCGTAATTTTACCCGGAGTTTTAGTTGGGTTCGTAATTTTACCCGGAGTTTTAGTTGGGTTCGTAATTTTACCCGGAGTTTTAGTTGGGTTCGTATGTTTGACCAGGACTTTTTAGTTGGGGTTAGTATTTTTACCCGGAGTTTTAGTTGGGTTCGTATTTTTACCCGGAGTTTTAGTTGGGTTCGTAATTTTACCCGGAGTTTTAGTTGGGTTCGTATTTTTTACCCGGACATTTTAGTTGGGTTAGCATTTTTTACCCGGAGTTTTAGTTGGGTTCGTACTTTTTACCCGGAGTTTTAGTTGGGTTCGTATTTTTTACCCGGAGTTTTAGTTGGGTTCGTATTTTTTACCCGGACTTTTTAGTTGGGTAAGTATTTTTACCCGGAGTTTTAGTTGGGTTCGTAATTTTACCCGGAGTTTTAGTTGGGTTCGTATTTTTAACCCGGACTTTTTAGTTGGGTTAGTATTTTTACCCGGAGTTTTAGTTGGGTTCGTATTTTTACCCGGAGTTTTAGTTGGGTTCGTAATTTTATCCGGTGTTTTAGTTGAGTTCGTATTTTTTACCCGGACTTTTTAGTTGGGTTAGTATTTTTGCCCGGAGTTTTAGTTGGGTTCGTATTTTTTACCCGGAGTTTTAGTTGGGTTCGTAATTTTACCCGGAGTTTTAGTTGCGTTCGTAATTTTATCCGGAGTTTTAGTTGGGTTCGTATTTTTTACCCGGAGTTTTAGTTGGGTTCGTAATTTTACCCGGAGTTTTAGTTGGGTTCGTATTTTTTACCCGGACTTTTTAGTTGGGTTAGTATTTTTACCCGGAGTTGTAGTTGGGTTCGTATTTTTACCCGGAGTTTTAGTTGGGTTCGTATTTTTACCCGGAGTTTTAGTTGGGTTCGTAATTTTAGCCGGAGTTTTAGTTGGGTTCGTATTTTTTACCCGGACTTTTTAGTTGGGTTAGTATTTTTGCCCGGAGTTTTAGTTGGGTTCGTATTTTTTTACCCGGAGTTTTAGTTGGGTTCTAAATGTTACCCGGACTTTTTTGTTTGGTTCGTATTTTTTACCCGGAGTTTTAGTTGGGTTCGTAATTTTACCTGGAGTTTTAAGTTAGGTTCGTATTTTTACCCGGACTTTTTAGTTGGGTTCGTATTTTTTACCCGGAGTTTTATTTTGGTTCGTAATTTTACCCGGACTTTCTAGTTGGGTTCGTAATTTTACCCGGAGTTTTAGTTGGGTTCGTAATTTTACCCGGAGTTTTAGTTGGGTTCGTAATTTTACCCGGAGTTTTAGTTGGGTTCGTATTTTTGACCCGGACTTTTTAGTTGGGGTTAGTATTTTTACCCGGAGTTTTAGTTGGGTTCGTATTTTTACCCGGAGTTTTAGTTGGGTTCGTAATTTTACCCGGAGTTTTAGTTGGGTTCGTATTTTTTACCCGGACATTTTAGTTGGGTTAGCATTTTTTACCCGGAGTTTTAGTTGGGTTCGTACTTTTTACCCGGAGTTTTAGTTGGGTTCGTATTTTTTACCCGGAGTTTTAGTTGGGTTCGTATTTTTTACCCGGACTTTTTAGTTGGGTAAGTATTTTTACGCGGAGTTTTAGTTGGGTTCGTAATTTTACCCGGAGTTTTAGTTGGGTTCGTATCTTTTACCCGGACTATTTAGTTGGGTTAGTATTTTTTACCCGGAGTTTTAGTTGGGTTCGTATTTTTTACCCGGAGTTCTAGTTGGGTTCGCATTTTTTACCCGGAATTTTTAGTCGGGTTAGTATTTTTACCCGGAGTTTTAGTAGGGTTTGTATTTTTACCCGGAGTTTTAGTTGGGTTCGTAATTTTACCCGGAGTTTTAGTTGGGTTCGTATTTTTAACCCGGACTTTTTAGTTGGGTTAGTATTTTTACCCGGAGTTTTAGTTGGGTTCGTATTTTTACCCGGAGTTTTAGTTGGGTTCGTAATTTTATCTCGTGTTTTAGTTGAGTTCGTATTTTTTACCCGGACTTTTTAGTTGGGTTAGTATTTTTGCCCGGAGTTTTAGTTGGGTTCGTATTTTTTACCTGGAGTTTTAGTTGGGTTCGTAATTTTACCCGGAGTTCTAGTTGCGTTCGTAATTTTATCCGGAGTTTTAGTTGGGTTCGTATTTTTTACCCGGAGTTTTAGTTGGGTTCGTAATTTTACCCGGAGTTTTAGTTGGGTTCGTATTTTTTACCCGGACTTTTTAGTTGGGTAAGTATTTTTACGCGGAGTTTTAGTTGGGTTCGTAATTTTACCCGGAGTTTTAGTTGGGTTCGTATCTTTTACCCGGACTATTTAGTTGGGTTAGTATTTTTTACCCGGAGTTTTAGTTGGGTTCGTATTTTTTACCCGGAGTTCTAGTTGGGTTCGCATTTTTTACCCGGAATTTTTAGTCGGGTTAGTATTTTTACCCGGAGTTTTAGTAGGGTTTGTATTTTTACCCGGAGTTTTAGTTGGGTTCGTAATTTTACCCGGAGTTTTAGTTGGGTTCGTATTTTTAACCCGGACTTTTTAGTTGGGTTAGTATTTTTACACGGAGTTTTAGTTGGGTTCGTATTTTTACCCGGAGTTTTAGTTGGGTTCGTAATTTTATCTCGTGTTTTAGTTGAGTTCGTATTTTTTACCCGGACTTTTTAGTTGGGTTAGTATTTTTGCCCGGAGTTTTAGTTGGGTTCGTATTTTTTACCTGGAGTTTTAGTTGGGTTCGTAATTTTACCCGGAGTTCTAGTTGCGTTCGTAATTTTATCCGGAGTTTTAGTTGGGTTCGTATTTTTTACCCGGAGTTTTAGTTGGGTTCGTAATTTTACCCGGAGTTTTAGTTGGGTTCGTATTTTTCACCCGGACTTTTTAGTTGGGTTAGTATTTTTACCCGGAGTTGTAGTTGGGTTCGTATTTTTACCCGGAGTTTTAGTTGGGTTCGTATTTTTACCCGGAGTTTTAGTTGGGTTCGTAATTTTAGCCGGAGTTTTAGTTGGGTTCGTATTTTTTACCCGGACTTTTTAGTTGGGTTAGTATTTTTGCCCGGAGTTTTAGTTGGGTTCGTATTTTTTTACCCGGAGTTTTAGTTGGGTTCTAAATGTTACCCGGACTTTTTTGTTTGGTTCGTATTTTTTACCCGGAGTTTTAGTTGGGTTCGTAATTTTACCTGGAGTTTTAAGTTAGGTTCGTATTTTTACCCGGACTTTTTAGTTGGGTTCGTATTTTTTACCCGGAGTTTTATTTGGGTTCGTAATTTTACCCGGACTTTTTAGTTGGGTTCGTAATTTTACCCGGAGTTTTAGTTGGGTTCGTAATTTTACCCGGAGTTTTAGTTCTAAATGTTACCCGGACTTTTTTGTTTGGTTCGTATTTTTTACCCGGAGTTTTAGTTGGGTTCGTAATTTTACCTGGAGTTTTAAGTTGGGTTCGTATTTTTACCCGGACTTTTTAGTTGGGTTCGTATTTTTTACCCGGAGTTTTATTTGGGTTCGTAATTTTACCCGGACTTTTTAGTTGGGTTCGTAATTTTACCCGGAGTTTTAGTTGGGTTCGTAATTTTACCCGGAGTTTTAGTTGGGTTCGTAATTTTACCCGGAGTTTTAGTTGGGTTCGTATTTTTGACCCGGACTTTTTAGTTGGGGTTAGTATTTTTACCCGGAGTTTTAGTTGGGTTCGTATTTTTACCCGGAGTTTTAGTTGGGTTCGTAATTTTACCCGGAGTTTTAGTTGGGTTCGTATTTTTTACCCGGACATTTTAGTTGGGTTAGCATTTTTTACCCGGAGTTTTAGTTGGGTTCGTACTTTTTACCCGGAGTTTTAGTTGGGTTCGTATTTTTTACCCGGAGTTTTAGTTGGGTTCGTATTTTTTACCCGGACTTTTTAGTTGGGTAAGTATTTTTACCCGGAGTTTTAGTTGGGTTCGTATTTTTACCCGGAGTTTTAGTTGGGTTCGTAATTTTACCCGGAGTTTTAGTTGGGTTCGTATCTTTTACCCGGACTATTTAGTTGGGTTAGTATTTTTTACCCGGAGTTTTAGTTGGGTTCGTATTTTTTACCCGGAGTTCTAGTTGGGTTCGCATTTTTTACCCGGAATTTTTAGTTGGGTTAGTATTTTTACCCGGAGTTTTAGTTGGGTTCGTATTTTTACCCGGAGTTTTAGTTGGGTTCGTATTTTTAACCCGGACTTTTTAGTTGGGTTAGTATTTTTACCCGGAGTTTTAGTTGGGTTCGTATTTTTACCCGGAGTTTTAGTTGGGTTCGTAATTTTATCCGGTGTTTTAGTTGAGTTCGTATTTTTTACCCGGACTTTTTAGTTGGGTTAGTATTTTTGCCCGGAGTTTTAGTTGGGTTCGTATTTTTTACCCGGAGTTTTAGTTGGGTTCGTAATTTTACCCGGAGTTTTAGTTGCGTTCGTAATTTTATCCGGAGTTTTAGTTGGGTTCGTATTTTTTACCCGGAGTTTTAGTTGGGTTCGTAATTTTACCCGGAGTTTTAGTTGGGTTCGTATTTTTTACCCGGACTTTTTAGTTGGGTTAGTATTTTTACCCGGAGTTGTAGTTGGGTTCGTATTTTTACCCGGAGTTTTAGTTGGGTTCGTATTTTTACCCGTAGTTTTAGTTGGGTTCGTAATTTTAGCCGGAGTTTTAGTTGGGTTCGTATTTTTTACCCGGACTTTTTAGTTGGGTTAGTATTTTTGCCCGGAGTTTTAGTTGGGTTCGTATTTTTTTACCCGGAGTTTTAGTTGGGTTCTAAATGTTACCCGGACTTTTTGTTTGGTTCGTATTTTTTACCCGGAGTTTTAGTTGGGTTCGTAATTTTACCTGGAGTTTTAAGTTAGGTTCGTATTTTTACCCGGACTTTTTAGTTGGGTTCGTATTTTTTACCCGGACTTTTATTTGGGTTCGTAATTTTACCCGGACTTTTTAGTTGGGTTCGTAATTTTACCCGGAGTTTTAGTTGGGTTCGTAATTTTACCCGGAGTTTTAGTTGGGTTCGTAATTTTACCCGGAGTTTTAGTTGGGTTCGTATTTTTGACCCGGACTTTTTAGTTGTGGTTAGTATTTTTACCCGGAGTTTTAGTTGGGTTCGTATTTTTACCCGGAGTTTTAGTTGGGTTCGTAATTTTACCCGGAGTTTTAGTTGGGTTCGTATTTTTTACCCGGACATTTTAGTTGGGTTAGCATTTTTTACCCGGAGTTTTAGTTTGGTTCGTACTTTTTACCCGGAGTTTTAGTTGGGTTCGTATTTTTTACCCGGAGTTTTAGTTGGGTTCGTATTTTTTACCCGGACTTTCTAGTTGGGTAAGTATTTTTACCCGGAGTTTTAGTTGGGTTCGTATTTTTACCCGGAGTTTTAGTTGGGTTCGTAATTTTACCCGGAGTTTTAGTTGGGTTCGTATCTTTTACCCGGACTATTTAGTTGGGTTAGTATTTTTTACCCGGAGTTTTAGTTGGGTTTGTATTTTTTACCCGGAGTTCTAGTTGGGTTCGCATTTTTTACCCGGAATTTTTAGTTGGGTTAGTATTTTTACCCGGAGTTTTAGTAGGGTTTGTATTTTTACCCGGAGTTTTAGTTGGGTTCGTAATTTTACCCGGAGTTTTAGTTGGGTTCGTATTTTTAACCCGGACTTTTTAGTTGGGTTAGTATTTTTACCCGGAGTTTTAGTTGGGTTCGTATTTTTACCCGGAGTTTTAGTTGGGTTCGTAATTTTATCCGGTGTTTTAGTTGAGTTCGTATTTTTTACCCGGACTTTTTAGTTGGGTTAGTATTTTTGCCCGGAGTTTTAGTTGGGTTCGTATTTTTTACCCGGAGTTTTAGTTGGGTTCGTAATTTTACCCGGAGTTTTAGTTGCGTTCGTAATTTTATCCGGAGTTTTAGTTGGGTTCGTATTTTTTACCCGGAGTTTTAGTTGGGTTCGTAATTTTACCCGGAGTTTTAGTTGGGTTCGTATTTTTTACCCGGACTTTTTAGTTGGGTTAGTATTTTTACCCGGAGTTGTAGTTGGGTTCGTATTTTTACCCGGAGTTTTAGTTGGGTTCGTATTTTTACCCGGAGTTTTAGTTGGGTTCGTAATTTTAGCCGGAGTTTTAGTTGGGTTCGTATTTTTGCCCGGAGTTTTAGTTGGGTTCGTATTTTTTTACCCGGAGTTTTAGTTGGGTTCTAAATGTTATCCGGACTTTTTTGTTTGGTTCGTATTTTTTACCCGGAGTTTTAGTTGGGTTCGTAATTTTACCTGGAATTTTAAGTTAGGTTCGTATTTTTACCCGGACTTTTTAGTTGGGTTCGTATTTTTTACCCGGAGTTTTATTTGGGTTCGTAATTTTACCCGGACTTTTTTGTTGGGTTCGTAATTTTACCCGGAGTTTTAGTTGGGTTCGTAATTTTACCCGGAGTTTTAGTTGGGTTCGTAATTTTACCCGGAGTTTTAGTTGGGTTCGTAATTTTACCCGGAGTTTTAGTTGGGTTCGTATTTTTAACCCGGACTTTTTAGTTGGGTTCGTATTTTTTATCCGGACTTTTAGTTGGGTTCGTAATTTTACCCGGAGTTTTAGTTGGGTTCGTAATTTTACCCGGGGTTTTAGTTGGGTTCGAAATTTTACCCGGAGTCTTGAGTTAGCCGGACTTTTTAGTTGGGTTCGTATTTTTACCCGGACTTTTAGTTGGGTTCGTAATTTTACCCGGAGTTTTAGTTGGGTTTGTAATTTTACCCGGAGTTTTAGTTGGGTTCGTAATTTTACCCGGAGTTTTACTTGGGTTCGTAATTTTACCCGGAGTTTTACTTGGGTTCGTAATTTTACCCGGAGTATTAGTTGGGTTCGTAATTTTACCCGGAGTTTTAGTTGGGTTCGTAATTTTACCCGGACTTTTTAGTTGGGTTCGTAATTTTACCCGGAGTCTTAAGTTAGGTTCGTATTTTTTATCCGGACTTTTTAGTTGGGTTCGTCTTTTTTACCCGGAATTTTAGTTGGGTTCGTAATTTTACCCGGAGTTTTAGTTGGGTTCGCAATTTTACCCGGACTTTTTAGTTGGGTTCGTATTTTTTACCCGGACTTTTAGTTCGGTTCGTAATTTTACCCGGAGTTTTAGTTGGGTTCGTAATTTTACCCGGAGTTTTAGTTGGGTTCGTAATTTTACCCGAACTTTTTAGTTGGGTTCGTAATTTTACCCGGACTTTTTAGTTGGGTTCGTAATTTTACCCGGACTTTTAGTTGGGTTCGTAATTTTACCCGGAGTTTTAGTTGGGTTCGTAATTTTGCCCGGAGTTTTAGTTGCGTTCGTAATTTTACCCGGAGTTGTACTTGGGTTCGTAATTTTACCCGGAGTTTTACTTGGGTTCGTAATTTTACCCGGAGTTTTAGTTGGGTTCGTAATTTTACCCGGAGTTTTAGTTGGGTTCGTAATTTTACCCGGACTTTTTAGTTGGGTTCGAATTTTTTACCCGGACTTTTAGTTGGGTTCGTAATTTTACCCGGAGTTTTAGTTGGGTTCGTAATATTACCCGGAGTTTTAGTTGAGTTCGTAATATTACCCGGAGTTTTAGTTGAGTTCGTAATTTTACCCGGAGTTTTAGTTGGGTTCGTAATTTTACCCGGACTTTTTAGTTGGGTTCGTAATTTTACCCGGACTTTTTAGTTGGGTTCGTAATTTTACCCGGGGACTTTTTAGTTGGGTTAGTATTTTTGCCCGGAGTTTTAGTTGGGTTCGTAATTTTACCCGGAGTTTTAGTTGGGTTCGTATTTTTAACCCGGACTTTTTAGTTGGATTCGTATTTTTTACAATGAGTTTTAGTTGGGTTCGTATTTTTACCCGGAGTTTTAGTTGTGTTGGTAATTTTACCCGGAGTTTTAGTTGGGTTCATATTTTTTACCGGACTTTTTAGTTGGGTTCGTATTTTTTACCCGAAGTTTTAGTTGGGTTCGTATTTTTTACCCGGAGATTTAGTTGGGTTCGTATTTTTACCCGGAGTTTTAGTTGGGTTCGTATTTTTACCCGGAGTTTTAGTTGGGTTCGTAATTTTATCCGGAGTTTTAGTCGGGTTCGTATTTTTTACCCGGACTTTTTAGTTGGGTTAGTATTTTTGCCCGGAGTTTTAGTTGGGTTCGTATTTTTTTACCCGGAGTTTTAGTTGGGTTCTAAATGTTACCCGGAGTTTTAGTTGGGTTCGTATTTTTTACCCGGAGTTTTAGTTGGGTTCGTAATTTTACCCGGACTTTTTAGTTGGGTTCGTAATTTTATCCGGAGTTTTAGTTGGGTTCGTAATTTTACCCGGAGTTTTAGTTGGGTTCGTAATTTTACCCGGAGTTTTAGTTGGGTTCGTTAATTTTACCCGGAGTTTTAGTTGGGTTCGTAATTTTACCGGACTTTTTAGTTGGGTTCGTATTTTTTACCCGGACTTTTAGTTGGGTTCGTAATTTTACCCGGAGTTTTAGTTGGGTTCGTAATTTTACCCGGAGTTTTAGTTGAGTTCGTAATTTTACCCGGAGTTTTAGTTGGGTTCGTAATTTTACCCAGACTCTTTATTTGGGTTCGTAATTTTACCCGGACTTTTTAGTTGCGTTCGTAATTTTACCCGGAGTTTTAGTTGGGTTCGTAATTTTACCCGGACTTTTTAGTTGGGTTCGTATTTTTTACCCGGACTTTTAGTTGGGTTCGTAATTTTACCCGGACTTTTTAGTTGGGTTCGTAATTTTACCCGGACTTTTTAGTTGGGTTCGAAATTTTACCCGGAGTCTTAAGTTAGGTTCGTATTTTTTATCCGGACTTTTTAGTTGGATTAGTATTTTTGCCCGGAGTTTTAGTTGGATTCGTAATTTTACCCGGAGTTTTAGTTGGGTTCGTATTTTTAACCCGGACTTTTTAGTTGGATTCGTATTTTTTACAATGAGTTTTAGTTGGGTTCGTATTTTTACCCGGAGTTTTAGTTGTGTTGGTAATTTTACCCGGAGTTTTAGTTGGGTTCATATTTTTTACCGGACTTTTTAGTTGGGTTCGTATTTTTTACCCGAAGTTTTAGTTGGGTTCGTATTTTTTACCCGGAGATTTAGTTGGGTTCGTATTTTTACCCGGAGTTTTAGTTGGGTTCGTATTTTTACCCGGAGTTTTAGTTGGGTTCGTAATTTTATCCGGAGTTTTAGTCGGGTTAGTATTTTTTACCCGGACTTTTTAGTTGGGTTAGTATTTTTGCCCGGAGTTTTAGTTGGGTTCGTATTTTTTTACCCGGAGTTTTAGTTGGGTTCTAAATGTTACCCGGAGTTTTAGTTGGGTTCGTATTTTTTACCCGGAGTTTTAGTTGGGTTCGTAATTTTACCCGGACTTTTTAGTTGGGTTCGTAATTTTACCCGGAGTTTTAGTTGGGTTCGTAATTTTACCCGGAGTTTTAGTTGGGTTCGTAATTTTACCCGGAGTTTTAGTTGGGTTCGTAATTTTACCCGGAGTTTTAGTTGGGTTCGTAATTTTACCCGGACTTTTTAGTTGGGTTCGTATTTTTTACCCGGACTTTTAGTTGGGTTCGTAATTTTACCCGGAGTTTTAGTTGGGTTCGTAATTTTACCCGGAGTTTTAGTTGAGTTCGTAATTTTACCCGGAGTTTTAGTTGGGTTCGTAATTTTACCCAGACTCTTTATTTGGGTTCGTAATTTTACCCGGACTTTTTAGTTGCGTTCGTAATTTTACCCGGAGTTTTAGTTGGGTTCGTAATTTTACCCGGACTTTTTAGTTGGGTTCGTATTTTTTACCCGGACTTTTAGTTGGGTTCGTAATTTTACCCGGAGTTTTAGTTGGGTTCGTAATTTTACCCGGAGTTTTAGTTGAGTTCGTAATTTTACCCGGAGTTTTAGTTGGGTTCGTAATTTTACCCGGACTTTTTATTTGGGTTCGTAATTTTACCCGGACTTTTTAGTTGGGTTCGTAATTTTACCCGGAGTTTTAGTTGGGTTCGTAATTTTACCCGGAGTTTTACTTGGGTTCGTAATTTTACCCGGACTTTTTAGTTGGGTTCGTATTTTTTACCCGGACTTTTAGTTGGGTTCGTAATTTTACCCGGAGTTTTAGTTGGGTTCGTAATTTCACCCGGAGTTTTAGTTGGGTTCGTAATTTTACCCGGAGTTTTAGTTGGGTTCGTATTTTTTACCCGGAGTTTTAGTTGGGTTCGTATTTTTACCCGGAGTTTTAGTTGGGTTCGTATTTTTACCCGGAGTTTTAGTTGGGTTCGTAATTTTATCCGGAGTTTTAGTTGGGTTCGTATTTTTTACCCGGACTTTTTAGTTGGGTTAGTATTTTTGCCCGGAGTTTTAGTTGGGTTCGTATTTTTTTATCCGGAGTTTTAGTTGGGTTCTAAATGTTACCCGGACTTTTAGTTCGGTTCGTATTTTTTACCCGGAGTTTTAGTTGGGTTCGTAATTTTACCCGGACTTTTTAGTTGGGTTCGTAATTTTACCCGGAGTTTTAGTTGGGTTCGTAATTTTACCCGGAGTTTTAGTTGGGTTCGTAATTTTACCCGGAGTTTTAGTTGGGTTCGTAATTTTACCCGGAGTTTTAGTTGGGTTCGTAATTTTACCCGGACTTTTTAGTTGGGTTCGTATTTTTTACCCGGACTTTTAGTTGGGTTCGTACTTTCACCCGGAGTTTTAGTTGGGTTCGTAATTTTACTCGGAGTTTTAGTTGGGTTCGTAATTTTACCCAGACTTTTCAGTTGGGTTCGTATTTTTTACCCGGACTTTTTAGTTGGGTTAGTATTTTTACCCGGAGTTGTAATTGGGTTCGTATTTTTACCCGGAGTTTTAGTTGGGTTCGTATTTTTACCCGGAGTTTTAGTTGGGTTCGTAATTTTAGCCGGAGTTTTAGTTGGGTTCGTATTTTTTACCCGGACTTTTTAGTTGGGTTAGTATTTTTGCCCGGAGTTTTAGTTGGGTTCGTATTTTTTTACCCGGAGTTTTAGTTGGGTTCTAAATGTTACCCGGACTTTTTTGTTTGGTTCGTATTTTTTACCCGGAGTTTTAGTTGGGTTCGTAATTTTACCTGGAGTTTTAAGTTAGGTTCGTATTTTTACCCGGACTTTTTAGTTGGGTTCGTATTTTTTACCCGGAGTTTTATTTGGGTTCGTAATTTTACCCGGACTTTTTAGTTGGGTTCGTAATTTTACCAGGAGTTTTAGTTGGGTTCGTAATTTTACCCGGAGTTTTAGTTGGGTTCGTAATTTTACCCGGAGTTTTAGTTGGGTTCGTAATTTTACCCGGAGTTTTAGTTGGGTTCGTATTTTTAACCCGGACTTTTTAGTTGGGTTCGTATTTTTTACCTGGACTTTTAGTTGGGTTCGTAATTTTGCCCGGAGTTTTAGTTGGGTTCGTAATTTTACCCGGAGTTTTAGTTGGGTTCGTAATTTTACCCGGAGTCTTGAGTTACCCGGACTTTTTAGTTGGGTTCGTATTTTTACCCGGACTTTTAGTTGGGTTCGTAATTTTACCCGGAGTTTTAGTTGGGTTCGTAATTTTACTCGGAGTTTTAGTTGGGTTCGTAATTTTACCCGGAGTTTTACTTGGGTTCGTAATTTTACCCGGAGTTTTACTTGGGTTCGTAATTTTACCCGGAGTATTAGTTGGGTTCGTAATTTTACCCGGAGTTTTAGTTGGGTTCGTAATTTTACCCGGAGTTTTAGTTGAGTTAGTAATTTTACCCGGAGTTTTAGTTGGGTTCGTAATTTTACCCGGACTTTTTAGTTGGGTTCGTAATTTTACCCGGAGTCTTAAGTTAGGTTCGTATTTTTTTATCCGGACTTTTTAGTTGAGTTCGTCTTTTTTACCCGGAGTTTTAGTTGGGTTCTTAATTTTACCCGGAGTTTTAGTTGGGTTCGCAATTTTACCCGGACTTTTTAGTTGGGTTCGTATTTTTTACCCGGACTTTTAGTTCGGTTCTTAATTTTACTCGGAGTTTTAGTTGGGTTCGTAATTTTACCCGGAGTTTTAGTTGGGTTCGTAATTTTACCCGGACTTTTTAGTTGGGTTCGTAATTTTACCCGGACTTTTTAGTGGGGTTCGTAATTTTACCCGGACTTTTAGTTGGGTTCGTAATTTTACCCGGAGTTTTAGTTGGGTTCGTAATTTTGCCCGAAGTTTTAGTTGTGTTCGTAATTTTACCCGGAGTTGTACTTGGGTTCGTAATTTTACACGGAGTTTTACTTGGGTTCGTAATTTTACCCGGAGTTTTAGTTGGGTTCGTAATTTTACCCGGAGTTTTAGTTGGTTTCGTAATTTTACCCGGACTTTTTAGTTGGGTTCGTATTTTTTACCCGGACTTTTAGTTGGGTTCGTAATTTTACCCGGAGTTTTAGTTGGGTTCGTAATATTACCCGGAGTTTTAGTTGAGTTCGTAATTTTACCCGGAGTTTTAGTTGGGTTCGTAATTTTACCCGGACTTTTTAGTTGGGTTCGTAATTTTACCCGGACTTTTTAGTTGGGTTCGAAATTTTACCCGGAGTCTTAAGTTAGGTTCGTATTTTTTATCCGGACTTTTTATTTGGGTTAGTATTTTTGCCCGGAGTTTTAGTTGGGTTCCTAATTTTACCCGGAGTTTTAGTTGGATTCGTATTTTTAACCCGGACTTTTTAGTTGGATTCGTATTTTTTACAAGGAGTTTTAGTTGGGTTCGTATTTTTACCCGGAGTTTTAGTTGTGTTGGTAATTTTACCCGGAGTTTTAGTTGGGTTCATATTTTTTACCGGACTTTTTAGTTGGGTTCGTATTTTTTACCCGAAGTTTTAGTTGGGTTCGTATTTTTTACCCGGAGTTTTAGTTGGGTTCGTATTTTTACCCGGAGTTTTAGTTGGGTTCGTATTTTTACCCGGAGTTTTAGTTGGGTTCGTACTTTTATCCGGAGTTTTAGTTGGGTTCGTATTTTTTACCCGGACTTTTTAGTTGGGTTAGTATTTTTGCCCGGAGTTTTAGTTGGGTTCGTATTTTTTTACCCGGAGTTTTAGTTGGGTTCTAAATGTTACCCGGAGTTTTAGTTGGGTTCGTATTTTTTACCCGGAGTTTTAGTTGGGTTCGTAATTTTACCCGGACTTTTTAGTTGGGTTCGTAATTTTACCCGGAGTTTTAGTTGGGTTCGTAATTTTACCCGGAGTTTTAGTTGGGTTCGTAATTTTACCCGGAGTTTTAGTTGGGTTCGTAATTTTACCCGGAGTTTTAGTTGGGTTCGTAATTTTACCCGGACTTTTTAGTTTGGTTCGTATTTTTTACCCGGACTTTTAGTTGGGTTCGTAATTTTACCCGGAGTTTTAGTTGGGTTCGTAATTTTACCCGGAGTTTTAGTTGAGTTCGTAATTTTACCCGGAGTTTTAGTTGGGTTCGTAATTTTACCCAGACTTTTTATTTGGGTTCGTAATTTTACCCGGACTTTTTAGTTGCGTTCGTAATTTTACCCGGAGTTTTAGTTGGGTTCGTAATTTTACCCGGACTTTTTAGTTGGGTTCGTATTTTTTACCCGGACTTTTAGTTGGGTTCGTAATTTTACCCGGAGTTTTAGTTGGGTTCGTAATTTTACCCGGAGTTTTAGTTGAGTTCGTAATTTTACCCGGAGTTTTAGTTAGGTTCGTAATTTTAGCCGGACTTTTTATTGGGGTTCGTAATTTTACCCGGACTTT
The DNA here is from genome assembly GCA_964023965.1 of Melinopterus prodromus. Taxonomy (NCBI): domain Eukaryota; kingdom Metazoa; phylum Arthropoda; class Insecta; order Coleoptera; family Scarabaeidae; genus Melinopterus; species Melinopterus prodromus. The sequence goes on along the minus strand of CAXIES010000677.1, from coordinate 17,689 downwards.
TTAGTTGGGTTCGTAATTTTACCCGGAGTTTTAGTTGGGTTCGTAATTTTACCCGGAGTTTTACTTGGGTTCGTAATTTTACCCGGACTTTTTAGTTGGGTTCGTATTTTTTACCCGGACTTTTAGTTGGGTTCGTAATTTTACCCGGAGTTTTAGTTGGGTTCGTAATTTCACCCGGAGTTTTAGTTGGGTTCGTAATTTTACCCGGAGTTTTAGTTGGGTTCGTATTTTTTACCCGGAGTTTTAGTTGGGTTCGTATTTTTACCCGGAGTTTTAGTTGGGTTCGTATTTTTACCCGGAGTTTTAGTTGGGTTCGTAATTTTATCCGGAGTTTTAGTTGGGTTCGTATTTTTTACCCGGACTTTTTAGTTGGGTTAGTATTTTTGCCCGGAGTTTTAGTTGGGTTCGTATTTTTTACCCGGAGTTTTAGTTGGGTTCTAAATGTTACCCGGAGTTTTAGTTGGGTTCGTATTTTTTACCCGGAGTTTTAGTTGGGTTCGTAATTTTACCCGGACTTTTTAGTTGGGTTCGTAATTTTACCCGGAGTTTTAATTGGGTTCGTAATTTTACCCGGAGTTTTAGTTGGGTTCGTAATTTTACCCGGAGTTTCAGTTGGGTTCGTAATTTTACCCGGAGTTTTAGTTGGGTTCGTAATTTTACCCGGACTTTTTAGTTGGGTTCGTATTTTTTACCCGGACTTTTAGTTGGGTTCGTAATTTTACCCGGAGTTTTAGTTGGGTTCGTAATTTTACCCGGAGTTTTAGTTGAGTTCGTAATTTTACCCGGAGTTTTAGTTGGGTTCGTAATTTTACCCAGACTTTTTATTTGGGTTCGTAATTTTACCCGGACTTTTTAGTTGCGTTCGTAATTTTACCCGGAGTTTTAGTTGGGTTCGTAATTTTACCCGGACTTTTTAGTTGGGTTCGTATTTTTTACCCGGACTTTTAGTTGGGTTCGTAATTTTACCCGGAGTTTTAGTTGGGTTCGTAATTTTACCCGGAGTTTTAGTTGAGTTCGTAATTTTACCCGGAGTTTTAGTTGGGTTCGTAATTTTACCCGGAGTCTTGAGTTACCCGGACTTTTTAGTTGGGTTCGTATTTTTACCCGGACTTTTAGTTGGGTTCGTAATTTTACCCGGAGTTTTAGTTGGGTTCGTAATTTTACCCGGAGTTTTAGTTGGGTTCGTAATTTTATCCGGAGTTTTACTTGGGTTCGTAATTTTACCCGGAGTTTTACTTGGGTTCGTAATTTTACCCGGAGTATTAGTTGGGTTCGTAATTTTACCCGGAGTTTTAGTTGGGTTCGTAATTTTACCCGGAGTTTTAGTTGAGTTAGTAATTTTACCCGGAGTTTTAGTTGGGTTCGTAATTTTACCCGGACTTTTTAGTTGGGTTCGTAATTTTACCCGGAGTCTTAAGTTAGGTTCGTATTTTTTACCCGGAGTTTTAGTTGGGTTCGTAATTTTACCCGGAGTTTTAGTTGGGTTCGCAATTTTACCCGGAGTTTTAGTTGGGTTCGCAATTTTACCCGGACTTTTTAGTTGGGTTCGTATTTTTTACCCGGACTTTTAGTTCGGTTCGTAATTTTTCCCGGAGTTTTAGTTGGGTTCGTAATTTTACCCGGAGTTTTAGTTGGGTTCGTAATTTTACCCGGACTTTTTAGTTGGGTTCGTAATTTTACCCGGACTTTTTAGTTGGGTTCGTAATTTTACCCGGAGTTTTAGTTGGGTTCGTAATTTTACCCGGAGTTTTACTTGGGTTCGTAATTTTACCCGGACTTTTTAGTTGGGTTCGTATTTTTTACCCGGACTTTTAGTTGGGTTCGTAATTTTACCCGGAGTTTTAGTTGGGTTCGTAATTTCACCCGGAGTTTTAGTTGGGTTCGTAATTTTACCCGGAGTTTTAGTTGGGTTCGTATTTTTTACCCGGAGTTTTAGTTGGGTTCGTATTTTTACCCGGAGTTTTAGTTGGGTTCGTATTTTTACCCGGAGTTTTAGTTGGGTTCGTAATTTTATCCGGAGTTTTAGTTGGGTTCGTATTTTTTACCCGGACTTTTTAGTTGGGTTAGTATTTTTGCCCGGAGTTTTAGTTGGGTTCGTATTTTTTTATCCGGAGTTTTAGTTGGGTTCTAAATGTTACCCGGACTTTTAGTTCGGTTCGTATTTTTTACCCGGAGTTTTAGTTGGGTTCGTAATTTTACCCGGACTTTTTAGTTGGGTTCGTAATTTTACCCGGAGTTTTAGTTGGGTTCGTAATTTTACCCGGAGTTTTAGTTGGGTTCGTAATTTTACCCGGAGTTTTAGTTGGGTTCGTAATTTTACCCGGAGTTTTAGTTGGGTTCGTAATTTTACCCGGACTTTTTAGTTGGGTTAGTATTTTTTACCCGGACTTTTAGTTGGGTTCGTAATTTCACCCGGAGTTTTAGTTGGGTTCGTAATTTTACTCGGAGTTTTAGTTGAGTTCGTAATTTTACCCGGAGTTTTAGTTGGGTTCGTAATTTTACCCAGACTTTTCAGTTGGGTTCGTATTTTTTACCCGGACTTTTTAGTTGGGTTAGTATTTTTACCCGGAGTTGTAATTGGGTTCGTATTTTTACCCGGAGTTTTAGTTGGGTTCGTATTTTTACCCGGAGTTTTAGTTGGGTTCGTAATTTTAGCCGGAGTTTTAGTTGGGTTCGTATTTTTTACCCGGACTTTTTAGTTGGGTTAGTATTTTTGCCCGGAGTTTTAGTTGGGTTCGTATTTTTTTACCCGGAGTTTTAGTTGGGTTCTAAATGTTACCCGGACTTTTTTGTTTGGTTCGTATTTTTTACCCGGAGTTTTAGTTGGGTTCGTAATTTTACCTGGAGTTTTAAGTTAGGTTCGTATTTTTACCCGGACTTTTTAGTTGGGTTCGTATTTTTTACCCGGAGTTTTATTTGGGTTCGTAATTTTACCCGGACTTTTTAGTTGGGTTCGTAATTTTACCAGGAGTTTTAGTTGGGTTCGTAATTTTACCCGGAGTTTTAGTTGGGTTCGTAATTTTACCCGGAGTTTTAGTTGGGTTCGTAATTTTACCCGGAGTTTTAGTTGGGTTCGTATTTTTAACCCGGACTTTTTAGTTGGGTTCGTATTTTTTACCTGGACTTTTAGTTGGGTTCGTAATTTTGCCCGGAGTTTTAGTTGGGTTCGTAATTTTACCCGGAGTTTTAGTTGGGTTCGTAATTTTACCCGGAGTCTTGAGTTACCCGGACTTTTTAGTTGGGTTCGTATTTTTACCCGGACTTTTAGTTGGGTTCGTAATTTTACCCGGAGTTTTAGTTGGGTTCGTAATTTTACTCGGAGTTTTAGTTGGGTTCGTAATTTTACCCGGAGTTTTACTTGGGTTCGTAATTTTACCCGGAGTTTTACTTGGGTTCGTAATTTTACCCGGAGTATTAGTTGGGTTCGTAATTTTACCCGGAGTTTTAGTTGGGTTCGTAATTTTACCCGGAGTTTTAGTTGAGTTAGTAATTTTACCCGGAGTTTTAGTTGGGTTCGTAATTTTACCCGGACTTTTTAGTTGGGTTCGTAATTTTACCCGGAGTCTTAAGTTAGGTTCGTATTTTTTATCCGGACTTTTTAGTTGAGTTCGTCTTTTTTACCCGGAGTTTTAGTTGGGTTCTTAATTTTACCCGGAGTTTTAGTTGGGTTCGCAATTTTACCCGGACTTTTTAGTTGGGTTCGTATTTTTTACCCGGACTTTTAGTTCGGTTCTTAATTTTACTCGGAGTTTTAGTTGGGTTCGTAATTTTACCCGGAGTTTTAGTTGGGTTCGTAATTTTACCCGGACTTTTTAGTTGGGTTCGTAATTTTACCCGGACTTTTTAGTGGGGTTCGTAATTTTACCCGGACTTTTAGTTGGGTTCGTAATTTTACCCGGAGTTGTACTTGGGTTCGTAATTTTACACGGAGTTTTACTTGGGTTCGTAATTTTACCCGGAGTTTTAGTTGGGTTCGTAATTTTACCCGGAGTTTTAGTTGGTTTCGTAATTTTACCCGGACTTTTTAGTTGGGTTCGTATTTTTTACCCGGACTTTTAGTTGGGTTCGTAATTTTACCCGGAGTTTTAGTTGGGTTCGTAATATTACCCGGAGTTTTAGTTGAGTTCGTAATTTTACCCGGAGTTTTAGTTGGGTTCGTAATTTTACCCGGACTTTTTAGTTGGGTTCGTAATTTTACCCGGACTTTTTAGTTGGGTTCGAAATTTTACCCGGAGTCTTAAGTTAGGTTCGTATTTTTTATCCGGACTTTTTATTTGGGTTAGTATTTTTGCCCGGAGTTTTAGTTGGGTTCCTAATTTTACCCGGAGTTTTAGTTGGGTTCGTATTTTTAACCCGGACTTTTTAGTTGGATTCGTATTTTTTACAAGGAGTTTTAGTTGGGTTCGTATTTTTACCCGGAGTTTTAGTTGTGTTGGTAATTTTACCCGGAGTTTTAGTTGGGTTCATATTTTTTACCGGACTTTTTAGTTGGGTTCGTATTTTTTACCCGAAGTTTTAGTTGGGTTCGTATTTTTTACCCGGAGTTTTAGTTGGGTTCGTATTTTTACCCGGAGTTTTAGTTGGGTTCGTATTTTTACCCGGAGTTTTAGTTGGGTTCGTACTTTTATCCGGAGTTTTAGTTGGGTTCGTATTTTTTACCCGGACTTTTTAGTTGGGTTAGTATTTTTGCCCGGAGTTTTAGTTGGGTTCGTATTTTTTTACCCGGAGTTTTAGTTGGGTTCTAAATGTTACCCGGAGTTTTAGTTGGGTTCGTATTTTTTACCCGGAGTTTTAGTTGGGTTCGTAATTTTACCCGGACTTTTTAGTTGGGTTCGTAATTTTACCCGGAGTTTTAGTTGGGTTCGTAATTTTACCCGGAGTTTTAGTTGGGTTCGTAATTTTACCCGGAGTTTTAGTTGGGTTCGTAATTTTACCCGGAGTTTTAGTTGGGTTCGTAATTTTACCCGGACTTTTTAGTTTGGTTCGTATTTTTTACCCGGACTTTTAGTTGGGTTCGTAATTTTACCGGAGTTTTAGTTGGGTTCGTAATTTTACCCGGAGTTTTAGTTGAGTTCGTAATTTTACCCGGAGTTTTAGTTGGGTTCGTAATTTTACCCAGACTTTTTATTTGGGTTCGTAATTTTACCCGGACTTTTTAGTTGCGTTCGTAATTTTACCCGGAGTTTTAGTTGGGTTCGTAATTTTACCCGGACTTTTTAGTTGGGTTCGTATTTTTTACCCGGACTTTTAGTTGGGTTCGTAATTTTACCCGGAGTTTTAGTTGGGTTCGTAATTTTACCCGGAGTTTTAGTTGAGTTCGTAATTTTACCCGGAGTTTTAGTTAGGTTCGTAATTTTAGCCGGACTTTTTATTGGGGTTCGTAATTTTACCCGGACTTTTTAGTTGGGTTCGTAATTTTACCCGGAGTTTTAGTTGGGTTCGTAATTTTACCCGGAGTTTTACTTGGGTTCGTAATTTTACCCGGACTTTTTAGTTGGGTTCGTATTTTTTACCCGGACTTTTAGTTGGGTTCGTAATTTTACCCGGAGTTTTAGTTGGGTTCGTAATTTCACCCGGAGTTTTAGTTGGGTTCGTAATTTTACCCGGAGTTTTAGTTGGGTTCGTATTTTTTACCCGGAGTTTTAGTTGGGTTCGTATTTTTACCCGGAGTTTTAGTTGGGTTCGTATTTTTACCCGGAGTTTTAGTTGGGTTCGTAATTTTATCCGGAGTTTTAGTTGGGTTCGTATTTTTTACCCGGACTTTTTAGTTGGGTTAGTATTTTTGCCCGGAGTTTTAGTTGGGTTCGTATTTTTTACCCGGAGTTTTAGTTGGGTTCTAAATGTTACCCGGAGTTTTAGTTGGGTTCGTATTTTTTACCCGGAGTTTTAGTTGGGTTCGTAATTTTACCCGGACTTTTTAGTTGGGTTCGTAATTTTACCCGGAGTTTTAATTGGGTTCGTAATTTTACCCGGAGTTTTAGTTGGGTTCGTAATTTTACCCGGAGTTTCAGTTGGGTTCGTAATTTTACCCGGAGTTTTAGTTGGGTTCGTAATTTTACCCGGACTTTTTAGTTGGGTTCGTATTTTTTACCCGGACTTTTAGTTGGGTTCGTAATTTTACCCGGAGTTTTAGTTGGGTTCGTAATTTTACCCGGAGTTTTAGTTGAGTTCGTAATTTTACCCGGAGTTTTAGTTGGGTTCGTAATTTTACCCAGACTTTTTATTTGGGTTCGTAATTTTACCCGGACTTTTTAGTTGCGTTCGTAATTTTACCCGGAGTTTTAGTTGGGTTCGTAATTTTACCCGGACTTTTTAGTTGGGTTCGTATTTTTTACCCGGACTTTTAGTTGGGTTCGTAATTTTACCCGGAGTTTTAGTTGGGTTCGTAATTTTACCCGGAGTTTTAGTTGAGTTCGTAATTTTACCCGGAGTTTTAGTTGGTTTCGTAATTTTACCCGGAGTCTTGAGTTACCCGGACTTTTTAGTTGGGTTCGTATTTTTACCCGGACTTTTAGTTGGGTTCGTAATTTTACCCGGAGTTTTAGTTGGGTTCGTAATTTTACCCGGAGTTTTAGTTGGGTTCGTAATTTTATCCGGAGTTTTACTTGGGTTCGTAATTTTACCCGGAGTTTTACTTGGGTTCGTAATTTTACCCGGAGTATTAGTTGGGTTCGTAATTTTACCCGGAGTTTTAGTTGGGTTCGTAATTTTACCCGGAGTTTTAGTTGAGTTAGTAATTTTACCCGGAGTTTTAGTTGGGTTCGTAATTTTACCCGGACTTTTTAGTTGGGTTCGTAATTTTACCCGGAGTCTTAAGTTAGGTTCGTATTTTTTACCCGGAGTTTTAGTTGGGTTCGTAATTTTACCCGGAGTTTTAGTTGGGTTCGCAATTTTACCCGGAGTTTTAGTTGGGTTCGCAATTTTACCCGGACTTTTTAGTTGGGTTCGTATTTTTTACCCGGACTTTTAGTTCGGTTCGTAATTTTTCCCGGAGTTTTAGTTGGGTTCGTAATTTTACCCGGAGTTTTAGTTGGGTTCGTAATTTTACCCGGACTTTTTAGTTGGGTTCGTAATTTTACCCGGACTTTTTAGTTGGGTTCGTAATTTTACCCGGACTTTTAGTTGGGTTCGTAATTTTACCCGGAGTTTTAGTTGGGTTCGTAATTTTGCCCGGAGTTTTAGTTGCGTTCGTAATTTTACCCGGAGTTGTACTTGGGTTCGTAATTTTACCCGGAGTTTTACTTGGGTTCGTAATTTTACCCGGAGTTTTAGTTGGGTTCGTAATTTTACCCGGAGTTTTAGTTGGGTACGTAATTTTACCCGGACTTTTTAGTTGGGTTCGTATTTTTTACCCGGACTTTTAGTTGGGTTCGTAATTTTACCCGGAGTTTTAGTTGGGTTCGTAATATTACCCGGAGTTTTAGTTGAGTTCGTAATTTTACCCGGAGTTTTAGTTGGGTTCGTAATTTTACCCGGACTTTTTAGTTGGGTTCGTAATTTTACCCGGACTTTTTAGTTGGGTTCGAAATTTTACCCGGAGTCTTAAGTTGGGTTCGTATTTTTTATCCGGGCTTTTTAGTTGGGTTAGTATTTTTGCCCGGAGTTTTAGTTGGGTTCGTAATTTCACCCGGAGTTTTACTTGGGTTCGTAATTTTACCCGGAGTTTTAGTTGGGTTCGTATTTTTTACCCGGAGTTTTAGTTGGGTTCGTATTTTTACCCGGAGTTTTAGTTGGGTTCGTATTTTTACCCGGAGTTTTAGTTGGGTTCGTAATTTTATCCGGAGTTTTAGTTGGGTTCGTATTTTTTACCCGGACTTTTTAGTTGGGTTAGTATTTTTGCCCGGAGTTTTAGTTGGGTTCGTATTTTTTACCCGGAGTTTTAGTTAGGTTCTAAATGTTACCCGGAGTTTTAGTTGGGTTCGTATTTTTTACCCGGAGTTTTAGTTGGGTTCGTAATTTTACCCGGACTTTTTAGTTGGGTTCGTAATTTTACCCGGAGTTTTAATTGGGTTAGTAATTTTACCCGGAGTTTTAGTTGGAATCGTAATTTTACCCGGAGTTTCAGTTGGGTTCGTAATTTTACCCGGAGTTTTAGTTGGGTTCGTAATTTTACCGGACTTTTTAGTTGGGTTCGTATTTTTTACCCGGACTTTTAGTTGGGTTCGTAATTTTACCCGGAGTTTTAGTTGGGTTCGTAATTTTACCCGGAGTTTTAGTTGAGTTCGTAATTTTACCCGGAGTTTTAGTTGGGTTCGTAATTTTACCCAGACTTTTTATTTGGGTTCGTAATTTTACCCGGACTTTTTAGTTGCGTTCGTAATTTTACCCGGAGTTTTAGTTGGGTTCGTAATTTTACCCGGACTTTTTAGTTGGGTTCGTATTTTTTACCCGGACTTTTAGTTGGGTTCGTAATTTTACCCGGAGTTTTAGTTGGGTTCGTAATTTTACCCGGAGTTTTAGTTGAGTTCGTAATTTTACCCGGAGCTTTAGTTGGGTTCGTAATTTTACCCGGAGTCTTGAGTTACCCGGACTTTTTAGTTGGGTTCGTATTTTTACCCGGACTTTTAGTTGGGTTCGTAATTTTACCCGGAGTTTTAGTTGGGTTCGTAATTTTACCCGGAGTTTTAGTTGGGTTCGTAATTTTATCCGGAGTTTTACTTGGGTTCGTAATTTTACCCGGAGTTTTACTTGGGTTCGTAATTTTACCCGGAGTATTAGTTGGGTTCGTAATTTTACCCGGAGTTTTAGTTGGGTTCGTAATTTTACCCGGAGTTTTAGTTGAGTTAGTAATTTTACCCGGAGTTTTAGTTGGGTTCGTAATTTTACCCGGACTTTTTAGTTGGGTTCGTAATTTTACCCGGAGTCTTAAGTTAGGTTCGTATTTTTTATCCGGACTTTTTAGTTGGGTTCGTCTTTTTTACCCGGAGTTTTAGTTGGGTTCGTAATTTTACTCGGAGTTTTAGTTGGGTTCGCAATTTTACCCGGACTTTTTAGTTGGGTTCGTATTTTTTACCCGGACTTTTAGTTCGGTTCGTAATTTTACCCGGAGTTTTAGTTGGGTTCGTAATTTTACCCGGAGTTTTAGTTGGGTTCGTAATTTTACCCGGACTTTTTAGTTGGGTTCGTAATTTTACCCGGACTTTTTAGTTGGGTTCGTAATTTTACCCGGACTTTTAGTTGGGTTCGTAATTTTACCCGGAGTTTTAGTTGGGTTCGTAATTTTGCCCGGAGTTTTAGTTGCGTTCGTAATTTTACCCGGAGTTGTACTTGGGTTCGTAATTTTACCCGGAGTTTTACTTGGGTTCGTAATTTTACCCGGAGTTTTAGTTGGGTTCGTAATTTTACCCGGAGTTTTAGTTGGGTTCGTAATTTTACCCGGACTTTTTAGTTGGGTTCGTATTTTTTACCCGGACTTTTAGTTGGGTTCGTAATTTTACCCGGAGTTTTAGTTGGGTTCGTAATATTACCCGGAGTTTTAGTTGAGTTCGTAATTTTACCCGGAGTTTTAGTTGGGTTCGTAATTTTACCCGGACTTTTTAGTTTGGTTCGTAATTTTACCCGGACTTTTTAGTTGGGTTCGAAATTTTACCCGGAGTCTTAAGTTGGGTTCGTATTTTTTATCCGGACTTTTTAGTTGGGTTAGTATTTTTGCCCGGAGTTTTAGTTGGGTTCGTAATTTTACCCGGAGTTTTAGTTGGGTTCGTATTTTTAACCCGGACTTTTTAGTTGGATTCGTATTTTTTACAAGGAGTTTTAGTTGGGTTCGTTTTTTTACCCGGAGTTTTAGTTGTGTTGGTAATTTTACCCGGAGTTTTAGTTGGGTTCATATTTTTTACCGGACTTTTTAGTTGGGTTCGTATTTTTTACCCGAAGTTTTAGTTGGGTTCGTATTTTTTACCCGGAGTTTTAGTTGGGTTCGTATTTTTACCCGGAGTTTTAGTTGGGTTCGTATTTTTACCCGGAGTTTTAGTTGGGTTCGTAATTTTATCCGGAGTTTTAGTTGGGTTCGTATTTTTTACCCGGACTTTTTAGTTGGGTTAGTATTTTTGCCCGGAGTTTTAGTTGGGTTCGTATTTTTTTACCCGGAGTTTTAGTTGGGTTCTAAATGTTACCCGGAGTTTTAGTTGGGTTCGTATTTTTTACCCGGAGTTTTAGTTGGGTTCGTAATTTTACCGGGACTTTTTAGTTGGGTTCGTAATTTTACCCGGAGTTTTAGTTGGGTTCGTAATTTTACCCGGAGTTTTAGTTGGGTTCGTAATTTTACCCGGAGTTTTAGTTGGGTTCATATTTTTTACCGGACTTTTTAGTTGGGTTCGTATTTTTTACAAGGAGTTTTAGTTGGGTTCGTATTTTTACCCGGAGTTTTAGTTGTGTTGGTAATTTTACCCGGAGTTTTAGTTGGGTTCATATTTTTTACCGGACTTTTTAGTTGGGTTCGTATTTTTTACCCGAAGTTTTAGTTGGGTTCGTATTTTTTACCCGGAGTTTTAGTTGGGTTCGTATTTTTACCCGGAGTTTTAGTTGGGTTCGTATTTTTACCCGGAGTTTTAGTTGGGTTCGTAATTTTATCCGGAGTTTTAGTTGGGTTCGTATTTTTTACCCGGACTTTTTAGTTGGGTTAGTATTTTTGCCCGGAGTTTTAGTTGGGTTCGTATTTTTTTACCCGGAGTTTTAGATGGGTTCTAAATGTTACCCGGAGTTTTAGTTGGGTTCGTATTTTTTACCCGGAGTTTTAGTTGGGTTCGTAATTTTACCGGGACTTTTTAGTTGGGATCGTAATTTTACCCGGAGTTTTAGTTGGGTTCGTAATTTTACCCGGAGTTTTAGTTGGGTTCGTAATTTTACCCGGAGTTTTAGTTGGGTTCGTAATTTTACCCGGAGTTTTAGTTGAGTTCGTAATTTTACCCGGAGTTTTAGTTGGGTTCGTAATTTTACCCAGACTTTTTATTTGGGTTCGTAATTTTACCCGGACTTTTTAGTTGCGTTCGTAATTTTACCCGGAGTTTTAGTTGGGTTCGTAATTTTACCCGGACTTTTTAGTTGGGTTCGTATTTTTTACCCGGACTTTTAGTTGGGTTCGTAATTTTACCCGGAGTTTTAGTTGGGTTCGTAATTTTACCCGGAGTTTTAGTTGAGTTCGTAATTTTACCCGGAGTTTTAGTTGGGTTCGTAATTTTACCCGGACTTTTTATTTGGGTTCGTAATTTTACCCGGACTTTTTAGTTGGGTTCGTAATTTTACCCGTAGTTTTAGTTGGGTTCGTAATTTTACCCGGAGTTTTACTTGGGTTCGTAATTTTACCCGGACTTTTTAGTTGGGTTCGTATTTTTTACCCGGACTTTTAGTTGGGTTCGTAATTTTACCCGGAGTTTTAGTTGGGTTCGTAATTTCACCCGGAGTTTTAGTTGGGTTCGTAATTTTACCCGGAGTTTTAGTTGGGTTCGTATTTTTTACCCGGAGTTTTAGTTGGGTTCGTATTTTTACCCGGAGTTTTAGTTGGGTTCGTATTTTTACCCGGAGTTTTAGTTGGGTTCGTAATTTTATCCGGAGTTTTAGTTGGGTTCGTATTTTTTACCCGGACTTTTTAGTTGGGTTAGTATTTTTGCCCGGAGTTTTAGTTGGGTTCGTATTTTTTTACCCGGAGTTTTAGTTGGGTTCTAAATGTTACCCGGAGTTTTAGTTGGGTTCGTATTTTTTACCCGGAGTTTAAGTTGGGTTCGTAATTTTACCCGGACTTTTTAGTTGGGTTCGTAATTTTACCCGGAGTTTTAGTTGGGTTCGTAATTTTACCCGGAGTTTTAGTTGGGTTCGTAATTTTACCCGGAGTTTTAGTTGGGTTCGTAATTTTACCCGGAGTTTTAGTTGGGTTCGTAATTTTACCCGGACTTTTTAGTTGGGTTCGTATTTTTTACACGGACTTTTAGTTGGGTTCGTAATTTTACCCGGAGTTTTAGTTGGGTTCGTAATTTTACCCGGAGTTTTAGTTGAGTTCGTAATTTTACCCGGAGTTTTAGTTGGGTTCGTAATTTTACCCAGACTTTTTATTTGGGTTCGTAATTTTACCCGGACTTTTTAGTTGCGTTCGTAATTTTACCCGGAGTTTTAGTTGGGTTCGTAATTTTACCCGGACTTTTTATTTGGGTTCGTAATTTTACCCGGACTTTTTAGTTGGGTTCGTAATTTTACCCGGAGTTTTAGTTGGGTTCGTAATTTTACCCGGAGTTTTACTTGGGTTCGTAATTTTACCCGGACTTTTTAGTTGGGTTCGTATTTTTTTACCCGGACTTTTAGTTGGGTTCGTAATTTTACCCGGAGTTTTAGTTGGGTTCGTAATTTCACCCGGAGTTTTAGTTGGGTTCGCAATTTTACCCGGAGTTTTAGTTGGGTTCGTATTTTTTACCTGGACTTTTTAGTTGGGGTTAGTATTTTTACCCGGAGTTTTAGTTGGGTTCGTATTTTTACCCGGAGTTTTAGTTGGGTTCGTAATTTTACCCGGAGTTTTAGTTGGGTTCGTATTTTTTACCCGGACATTTTAGTTGGGTTAGCATTTTTTACCCGGAGTTTTAGTTGGGTTCGTACTTTTTACCCGGAGTTTTAGTTGGGTTCGTATTTTTTACCCGGAGTTTTAGTTGGGTTCGTATTTTTTACCCGGACTTTTTAGTTGGGTAAGTATCTTTACCCGGAGTTTTAGTTGGGTTCGTATTTTTACCCGGAGTTTTAGTTGGGTTCGTAATTTAACCCGGAGTTTTAGTTGGGTTCGTATCTTTTACCCGGACTATTTAGTTGGGTTAGTATTTTTTACCCGGGGTTTTAGTTAGGTTCGTATTTTTTTACCCGGAGTTTTAGTTGGGTTCGCATTTTTTACCCGGAATTTTTAGTTGGGTTAGTATTTTTGCCCGGAGTTTTAGTTGGGTTCGTATTTTTTTACCCGGAGTTTTAGTTGGGTTCTAAATGTTACCCGGACTTTTTTGTTTGGTTCGTATTTTTTACCCGGAGTTTTAGTTGGGTTCGAAATTTTACCTGGAGTTTTAAGTTAGGTTCGTATTTTTACCCGGACTTTTTAGTTGGGTTCGTATTTTTTACCCGGAGTTTTATTTGGGTTCGTAATTTTACCCGGACTTTTTAGTTGGGTTCGTAATTTTACCCGGAGTTTTAGTTGGGTTCGTAATTTTACCCGGAGTTTTAGTTGGGTTCGTAATTTTACCCGGAGTTTTAGTTGGGTTCGTAATTTTACCCGGAGTTTTAGTTGGGTTCGTATTCTTAACCCGGACTTTTTAGTTGGGTTCGTATTTTTTACCCGGACTTTTAGTTGGGTTCGTAATTTTACCCGGAGTTTTAGTTGGGTTCGTAATTTTACCCGGAGTTTTAGTTGGGTTCGTAATTTTACCCGGAGTCTTGAGTTACCCGGACTTTTTAGTTGGGTTCGTATTTTTACCCGGACTTTTAGTTGGGTTCGTAGTTTTACCCGGAGTTTTAGTTGGGTTCGTAATTTTACCCGGAGTTTTAGTTGGGTTCGTAATTTTACCCGGAGTTTTACTTGGGTTCGTAATTTTACCCGGAGTTTTACTTGGGTTCGTAATTTTACCCGGAGTTTTAGTTGGGTTCGTAATTTTACCCGGAGTTTTAGTTGGGTTCGTAATTTTACCCGGACTTTTTAGTTGGGTTCGTATTTTTTACCCGGACTTTTAGTTGGGTTCGTAATTTTACCCGGAGTTTTAGTTGGGTTCGTAATTTTACCCGGAGTTTTAGTTGAGTTAGTAATTTTACCCGGAGTTTTAGTTGGGTTCGTAATTTTACCCGGACTTTTTAGTTGGGTTCGTAATTTTACCCGGAGGCTTAAGTTAGGTTCGTATTTTTTATCCAGACTTTTTAGTTGGGTTCGTGTTTTTTACCCGGATTTTTAGTTGGGTTCGTAATTTTACCCGGAGTTTTAGTTGGGTTCGCAATTTTACCCGGACTTTTTAGTTGGGTTCGTATATTTTACCCGGACTTTTAGTTGGGTTCGTAATTTTACCCGGAGTTTTAGTAGGGTTCGTAATTTTACCCGGAGTTTTAGTTGGGTTCGTAATTTTACCCGGACTTTTTAGTTGGGTTCGTAATTTTACCCGGACTTTTTAGTTGGGTTCGTAATTTTACCCGGACTTTTAGTTGGGTTCGTAATTTTACCCGGAGTTTTAGTTGGGTTCGTAATTTTACCCGGAGTTTTAGTTGCGTTCGTAATTTTACCCGGAGTTGTACTTGGGTTCGTAATTTTACCCGGAGTTTTACTTGGGTTCGTAATTTTACCCGGAGTTTTAGTTGGGTTCGTAATTTTACCCGGAGTTTTAGTTGGGTTCGTAATTTTACCCGGACTTTTTAGTTGGGTTCGTATTTTTTACCCGGACTTTTAGTTGGGTTCGTAATTTTACCCGGAGTTTTAGTTGGGTTCGTAATTTTACCCGGAGTTTTAGTTGAGTTCGTAATTTTACCCGGAGTTTTAGTTGGGTTCGTAATTTTACCCGGACTTTTTAGTTGGGTTCGTAATTTTACCCGGACTTTTTAGTTGTGTTCGTAATTTTACCCGGAGTATTAAGTTAGGTTCGTATTTTTTATCCGGACTTTTTAGTTGGGTTCGTATTTTTTACCCGGGGTTTTAGTTGGGTTCGTAATTTTACCCGGAGTTTTAGTTGGGTTCGTAATTTTACCCGGACTTTTTAGTTGGGTTCGTATTTTTTACCCGGACTTTTAGTTGGGTTCGTAATTTTACCCGGAGTTTTAGTTGGGTTCGTATTTTTTACAAGGAGTTTTAGTTGGGTTCGTATTTTTACCCGGAGTTTTAGTTGTGTTGGTAATTTTACCCGGAGTTTTAGTTGGGTTCATATTTTTTACCGGACTTTTAGTTGGGTTCGTATTTTTTACCCGATGTTTTAGTTGGCTTCGTATTTTTTACCCGGAGTTTTAGTTGGGTTCGTATTTTTACCCGGAGTTTTAGTTGGATTCGTATTGTAATGGACTATATATATTGAACTAGCTAATTTATAAATAATCATATTTAAGTCAGAGAATACGCGTTGAAAGTCCATAGCACCTCGATTGCGGAATTAGCTTATAAGGCACATTTAGCAGGATGTTTCGTACAAGGCTCATAATAACTGCGGGGCAGGCAATCCAGCCTGTCAGCTGAATTGTGACACCTTGTACGTACAATAGATATGCATTTCTGTACATATATTATTTTACTGTTAGTCTTAAGATGTTCCTAGTCAAATAAACATATAAAATCACTAGGAGTGTTTTATTGGAAGAACCTGGCACTGTACTTAGACTAAGTACATTACATGGCGATCCTGCCAGTTCTTCACATAAGAAGCAGTGTAACAACAACTACATGTTAGTGTTCAAGTAAAATGGGCCACTCCAAACAAGAGATAATCGTATCTCAGGCTGAAAATTGTAAGAAACAGTGCAAACCAACACATGTGCTGTGGTGAAATATTGGACAATTAATGGGCAAAAATAATGCATAATCCGTGCATAGCATCTTTTCGTATCTACAAATCCAGAACGTGATCCAACGGAGCAACAATGAATTGGCGAGTTGTGAAAAGTGGAAAGTGAAAAGAAAGGCCATTAAGTGCAGTGTTGTGCGCAACCTACCAAGATAATGTTGATGCGGTAAAATTAAACACACTGTAAGTTAGTAATTAGGATAAATGACAAATAGCCAATTGGAACGTTTTAATATTATTAGCGAAGAACTTAGAGTTATAAATAGAAATTTATTAAAAGATAATCAAGCCCGTAGATTAAGTTTAGAGGTAACGAATAAAAAATTATCAAAGTTAACCGGAATAGAAGAAGAATTTTCAAACGTACGGTTAGAATTTAACAAAGGTATCGAAAAAGTAGAACCAGACGTATTTAAGCAAGCTAAGCTATACGTAGCGGAAATAGAAACATTGATTAGGGAAATTCGTGATAGTTTAGAAAATAGAATAATTACTATTAATCAAGAAGGAATTTTAGATAGCACCGTAGTAACAATGGCAGAAAAATTCGATTTAAGAACGGCGGCAAGCCTTTTGCCAACTATGGATAATTCAGAGGATAAAACGAAGCAATTAATTGATTCCATAGAATTATACGATTCTTTATTAGATGAAGCTGGGAAAAAACTTTTAACTAATGTAGTATTGAAAACAAAATTATCGCAAAGTGCTAAATTAAGGTTAAAGACGACCTACGAAAATAATTTAGAATTGATTAACGATATGAAACTTCATTTGTTGTCAAAGAAATCCGCGGCGGCTCTATCAGTTGAATTGCATAGCTCGATGCAGAGGGATAAATCCGTTGATGAGTTTGGTAAAGCTATCGAATGTTTAATGGTAAATCTAACGCTAAGTCAGTCAGAAGGTAATAACGAAACTTCTAAAGTATTGCGACCGGCAAACGAGAAGTTGGCTATAAATGTTTTTGCAAACGGTTTACGTAATCACGAATTACGAACAATTGTCAAAGCAAGAAATTATTCCACATTAAAAGACGCTATTTCTGGTGCAATAGACGAAGAGAATGCACAAAAAGGCTCTTCACATGCAAAGGTATTCAACCTGCGCGGTAAAAATGATAGAGGTTCGAATAAAAATTATAGAAATAATTATTTTAGAGGACAAACTCAGTTCAGATGTCAAAATAATTTTAGAGGGCAAAATCAAATCAGAGGACAAAATTATTATAGAGGACAAAATTATTCTAGAGGGCAAAATAACGGTAGATTCCAAAGTAATAATTGCAATGGACGACGAGGTCGAGGAAATTTTAACGGTTCGTCAGACAGAAGACTCTATATGACTTCTGATTCAACACCCAAAAACGGTAATACCTCAAAAGAACGAGAAGATCAGTTTTTTCGTTCCTAATGCAAAATCTTATCCAAAAAAGGGCATTATTCTGAATTTTGGCGGTTCAAATTATTTATCGGTAAAATACTCAAATAAAATCTTAAAATTATTAATTGACACGGGTGCTTCAATTAGTGCTCTATTCGCATCATGTATAAATAAATTGGAATATGTTGACACAACAAAGCGATTAGAAATAGAGGGTATATCAGGTTCAACAGTAGCGCATGGGTCAGCAAATATTTGTTTAACGTTGGGCGGTTGTAAATTAAACCACAATTTTTTTATTATGAACGATATAACAAAAGATTTTCATGGAGTTATTGGGGCTGACTTCCTTATGAAGTATTTTTCGGTAATAGATTATGAGAAATTCATGTTTTCATTTTGGTACAAGGGAAAGAAAAATTACATACCGCTTGAATCGGGAAAAGAATGTTTTACTCTCATTCCACCGAGATGTGAGATAATATCATATTTCAACGTGGAATTTGACTCAGACTATGTTGTTTTACCGGAAGAAATTTCCGAAGGCGTTTTTACTGCAGGAATTTTAACAAAAGCAATTAACAAATTATTACCAGTTAGAATATTAAATACAAATGATAGAGACATCCAATTAAAAAATTTTGTACCTAAACTAGAAAGTTTTTCGAATTATGATGCATGTGCATTTAATAAGACAAAATTTTCTGTTGATCGGATTGATAAATTGCTAACAACTTTAAATAAAGATGGATTAAATAAGGAAGAAAAACTATCAATCGACAAAATTTGTGCTAAATTTAATGACGTTTTCCACATGG
>CAXIES010000676.1:0-47784 GCA_964023965.1 Melinopterus prodromus | reverse complement strand
GGGTGTGTATGTTTGTTTGCGTATTTATGACAAAAAGAGATATACTCTATTTCTAGCGCTCGAATAAATAATAACGATTCGACCATAATAATAAGCATTCCTAAAGATTTAGTGAGCCATCCACCCAGATGGCGATAGCAACAAACAACCATATCCGACCAGATATTACTGTTGTTAGTAAAGCAAATAAAAATAGCACTGACCAGATTTGATCCAATCGACTGACCCGTAAACTGACGCATGGTACCTTCTGCCACACGTGCAAATACGACTTAAAATCTTAATTGAATCCTGAGATTTTGAAGACTTCACAAAACATGTTGTTGTACATTGAATAACATCTAACCAGTTAATTGATCACAAAGATTTATTAGAATTATTATGCTTTAATTCCAAATTTAAAATTACACGTACCGACGATTGGGTGTCCGTATTCCAAGTGAATAAGCAAATATGTTTTCTAAAACATACCTGATTGATTCACTCTATGAAGTGCACACTTTATAAGCACTTCCTTTTTGATTTTCTTCCGTTTTCCCGAACCTGCTTTGTTCGGACATGTTCTGACAAGTCACTATTAATCCTTTTTGACGCGAATAGACTCCTTGCTCCTACGGACAACTGTGCGGCCGTCTACGTACTGCGTGATGACTATGTGCGTCATAGGAAATTGTTCTAAATTCTCTGTTAGAAGTTACATATAAATATTAGTTGCAAAAACTTATATTGTACCATCGACAGCGCCCTGCGCTTACCTCTCACTAAGTGACGCTTTGCTAACTTCATATTAGCTTTAGTTCTAAATATAGCTTTTTACGCGGTAAATATGTTAATGTGTACCTGCCCTCCTCTTAAATTAACATTAAAAGTTAATAACAAGTGCTGTGTTAGTTTTATTGCAGTGAACCTGCCCATTCCCTCTGATAACCAACATTCTCTAAAACTGTCCTGTACGAGTTGGCATTTTTTACTTTTCTAGCATAAATGCAATAAAACTCTTCTATGCTTTCAAATGTACGCTAGTAAAGGATACTAGATTTGGATAAATTTGATAAAGAGCAAGCGAGGTATTTATTTTAAAACATTATTTCTTTCGATAACATTTCTCAAAAATAAACTAAAATGACTGTACCTTTAAAACACAGTGCGCGGCAAATGTTATACGAAACTACTCTACATATATTGAACCCCGCCATTCAGATTCCGGCCATTTGCGGTAGATTTTGTCTTCCTTTGCATTTTTAAAACTTTGATAACGGATATTTCCATGTCAGTTATCTCTTGCGAACTAGAATTGCAGACACTATTAAAATCATTGACATTTTTATAAATTTCACATTTCTGCATTTATTTTGTAGATATAATTTCGATTGCTGGTGTTACTGAAAATGGAACAGCTGGAACCTGGGTGTCAGACATTGTATTCAGGAATGATAGATATGACTTTGAATTCAAACTTATGTGCCTTGGCTGTCTCTGTTATTGCAGAGCATATCCGGCATGTGCCCAGGTAAGCAGACGGACTTTTAAGTGTGTACAGTTATAAAGACCATGGTTATTAAGTATTAGTAAATTTGTAGATATTTTACTACAGGAAAACCCTTCTGGCTTTATTAAGAATTCTGGTCCCTAAAGGTAGAACTAATATGGACACATGCCCAAAGACTCAAGTTAATGAAATGCGCCTTAATCGCAATGGAACGAATGATGATATATATCCTGCAAGATTTCTTGGATTATAATGGGCCAAAAAGGTAGATAATTATTCAGCAGTGTTGACAACATTAATTATGTCCTACATGATCATAAAGTTACATTTTACATCTTACATACGGGGGATAAAACTGCTAACTGTATGCCCTCGCAAGCATTAAGCATTCTTCATGCCCGCTGATGCCCGCTGATACCCGCGCTGACATTAAGCGTTGCCATGGTTTATGTCAGATACATCAAACAGTTGACATACAAATTGTAAATTTTAAATCGTCAATGTCAATTATTAGCATTTATATTAGTCAATCTTGAGCTTAACAAAATCATGGTGGGACATCATATTCTTAATATCAAACCATTGACTCTACACCCAAATAAACGATAAACTAACAATGTTTTAACAATCACATTTGAAAACTAAAGGCGGGTTTTCCTAGGCGCAGTTTCTTACGTAGCGTATTGGGACAAAATACCTGGCTCAATTCTGTCAAGTGTTGGTGACGAATTCTGTGATAATGGTGTTTTTTAGTTGATCGCAAGAAGAGTACGACTTATCCACCAAAAATCTTAAAATCCGTCACCTAGACTCGACAGAATTGAGCCGGATATTTTTATATTATCGGCAAAGGTTTCAAGTTCACTTTAACTTATAATTTGATTGGAAATACATTATCATTTCGGTGTAATTCTGATTACAAAATATAAGTTTATTTGGTTGCCTACTCATTGCAACGCTAACCTTAATCACATGCCGGTTGATAGAAGAAGAGCAGTCAATTTGGCATTTAACGTACGACAAAAATGTGTTACATATTTTAGTAACTTATAATTTAATTTAAGACGCAGTTCTACACACTAAAAAAATAAATGCTCAATTCAAATGTATACATATTTTCAGAAATATATAATCACCTGGAATAAACGTATGGTTCCAAGAGTTTTCGATCACTTCAAGAAAAACATTTGTATTCCTACAAGAATAATATTTTATCGGTTTATTTAATAGATTTAAGATTTGTATTTCTCGTTTTAAATAGTTCATATATTCAACTGAATTAAGTTTGTAGACGATTATATCGATTACTTACATTAAATTTTGATTTAATCATATGGATCAGATCATAATGTCGCAGGGACACTATAGTGTCTTTGTTATACGGTATTCTTAACTTGAGGTGCGATATAGTCAATATGAATATCTATATATTCGTTCTAAACATATCATACCTTCAACTTTGAATATATTTATGTTTTGGCTGAATACTATATTTAATTCCTTATATAGGATTTTACCATTTACTCAACCTGAAGCACATATTCATGCCAAGTATTTCTTTTTTAGTGTAACCTGTGCTAAAATGCATTTTCTATAAACGGCGTTATTTATGGTTCAAAATTGATGATATTGTCAGTGTCAATTCTTAGATAAATAAGGAGTTTGGCTAGGCCAAAAATAATTTTTGGTTAAGATAAAAATGAATTTTACTCTTTTTTTTCTCGTTGTTCAAATACAATACTCCTAGCCAAAGTCACAATACAATACATAATAGATTTCCTTATTTCCTATTTTATTTTTTATGCTTACATTCTTATAGTAGCGGTGTGTTAAATCAAACCAAACATTATGTTTTTTACATGATGATCGCAGCGCTTAACGTAACCTGCAGCGTTTGATCGCAAACTCAATACTATCGCCGTTTGCTGGGCGGCCGAACGCTGCACAGATCGTTGCAGGTCGCGGCTCATTTAATTACTGCAGCATAGTCGGATCGCCATCGCCATCGCTATCGTGATCGTGGTCGCGATCGCGCCGGTGTGTTCTCCGCGATAAGCTATACTCTGGATGTGTGTCCGTGCCCTTAGAGACAATACGCCGTCATGCAGGGCCGGCTCAAGGCGGGTTTCCTGCGTTCCCCGTAATCCAGCCCCGCACTGTATACAGTACCGCTAATTGCCTCGGAAGGTTACAAGTAAACACTCCACCAGACTGAGACGATTCTTACAAATCAAGTCCTTACAAACCCTTTGATGAAAATAGAAGAGTATAATCAGCTGCCATTCTTGGATGTGCTGGTATACAGAACGTCAACGGGTACGCTTGGACATAAAGTCTACCGTATGAAGACACATACCGATCGGTACTTGAACACCAAGTCACACCACCATCCCCAACAGCAGTGAAGTATTATTAACACTCTGTTCAACAGAGCCGAGAAGGTGTGCGACTCCCGCACCTTGGCCGACGAACGGAAACACTTGGAGTGGGCTCTACGTCAGAATGGTCACCAAGTCTGACATACGAGGTGTCACACAAAGAAAACCGCAAGTCTCAGAGGGGCGGCGAGAGTCAAAGGGGTTCGCTTCCTTACCGTACGTAAGTGGGGTATCAGAAAGAATCGGTAGAATACTGAAGAAATCGGGTATCACACATGTGAGTATGGAACATGTTATGTAGGACAGACAGGGCGAAGTATCGAATGTCGAGTCAAGGAGCACAGTAGACACCCGGCTACGCAAGATTCAACAGTCCGCTGTTGCACAATACTGCCACGAGTCGGGACACACTATGATTTTCGATGACATGAAGAAGGGTTGGTAATTATCATCAAACGCTTATTAGAGAAGCCATCGAAATTAACAAACATCCTAACAACATGAATCACGAGGATGGTACTGACATTAGTAGGGTCTGGAAATCGATCCCATCGCGGTCAGGTGGAAAAGCACAAGAGAGCGGTAGCTCCAGATGTGCGCAGTGAGGTGTAACTACAGGTATATAAGGGAGATTTTCTTGGTAGGTCTTCAGTATTCAATTAGCTTTGAAGAAGCGAGCAACATGGTTCGCGAAACGCCAGCATTAACAAATCTTGACACACGGCATAATCCGGAAGCAGTTTATTTTCTAAATTATTTAAACTATTTTAGAGTGGTACATAAATTACTAATTCTCTTGACCTTGAAGAAAATCAATATCACAAATTATCCCTTTGTGTATTTAAAAATTACAGAATGTTACTATTGAAAGCTGCTGCATTAAAATAAGTAAGTACTATTAAGTTTGTGAGATTGTTGAATTTTGTCGAACTATCTGGATATGTAATATTAATTTATGAATTATTGTCCACAGCCTTCTTGTACGGGTGTTGGCTGTCTAAAATACAATCCCCCCTTGATGCTCCGCTGTGCTGCTACTTATATGAATTGTCCACATACGTCACTACCATTAATTAGGTTACCAAACCTCGAGGTTGTTCACTTGATTTTTGTACAAACGCGGCGTCTGGAACTCATACTTGGGAATTGCAAGTATTGAGCAATTCGGGTCATTGGCTTTGTTCTTTTAGAAATCTATTCGAAAATAATGATTAACTCGTTTTACTTTACTTCGCAACAATATCTACGATGTAGATTCGATCGTTGCATAATACCTCATTAAAGGAAATGTGGTCCTTGAAATACATCTGACAAGGGGTTTGATGTTTAGTTGAAAATAATGATGACGGTCACTTACCAGAGTCGCAAAACATCACCGAAAACGTCATGCTGGTGTATTTTGATGAACACAGCAGAACTAAGAAAGCCCCAACCCTTTGGCCCTATTATAGCATGTATAGAATATAGCGATTTCTCAGTTTATGCCATTGCAAGGGATTCTAAAAAGGAAATTTTTTGGATCTGTGTTGTTCGTTTGACAAATTGCATTTGATCGTGACCAATCTTAGAAAAATCGTATAAAAACGGTGTTACAATGTGTTAATTGTAACACCGAAAACAGTACACATTACAATGTGTGCATTGTGAATGCCAAGTAGAAAAAATATTTTTGGCCTCTCTCAAGATAAATGCACTATCGACCACTGCAACTCTAGTGACTCACCCTGCATAAGAATCGGTGCATACAAATTTTTCCAAATAGATTTTCCAACACGACAAACAAAACTACCCGCCTACGCTTGTTACATACAACCAGCGTTGATGACTCTTCTTGTACCTAGCAACATTGTTTTTGTTACAGACTTCGTAACTTATGCGAAGATATAATCAATGGGGAATTACCACTTCACTTCTTGTCTCCATGCCTTAGATGCATCCATACTAGTTTGCTAGAAGGAGCTCATTTGGAAATGTCAAAGCTGTACATGTCAAACGGAACTTGCGATTTATTCCTATGTAGGTCGCACATTAAAAATCAGTTAGTATTGGAGTTTTATCCTTTAAATAAAACGCATACACTCATTTCGGTTTGTTCACTATTATCATAAAACATAATGCGTTTTCTATCTTGCAGCATATGTTAAGGTTTTGATCAGGACCCCACTTCTGACTGTCAGAGACCAAGACAACCTGGTATACATTTTTTGCATACTTCAGATTCTCAACAAAGGGTGCAATTCCGGCCTGGAATGTGTTGTGTCGATTTGCATGGAATGCATCAACCGTTTCCTATTGCCCTTCAAGGAAGACAATTTTTTAGATCCTAAAGTTATGATATCAACGTTTGATTTTTTATGGGAGTATTTAAAACTGGCGGAGGACAACAGGACCGATTTTATACAGCGTGGAGGGGTGTATCTCATTTTGGATGTAGTTGAGGTAAGCATTATGTAAGTACTACTTCGTACTACTCGTTATATGTACGGTGAAGGAAAAAGATATGTAGGATGGAAATGAGCGGGTATTTCTTGAATATTCCCTAAATACAAAGCATTTATAGGTGAAAGTCTGATTAAAATTCGTTGGATAGTTCATGAGTTGGTACATATAAATATAAATATAAATACATATAGGTGCTCGTGGGGTTAATTTGGCTTGGATAAAAACATATGGCTTTCTATGGTGTTTAGCCACTTTTTATTCTGAGCCCTTCAATTATTCCAGCCAATTCTGTGATAGCGGTGCCACACGATGCTACAAACACCCTCCAGCGACGAAAGTTTGGTAGTATGTCGCATCGTGTTGCACCTATTTGAACTATTGACTCAATAGTATTGAGCTAGACACAGTGCGACATACTAACAAACGTTCGACGCTGCAGTGCAAGTGTTGCAGCGCCTTAACGCTGTTGTTACGTAGCTAATTGCTACGTAGCAGTATTTTATCAGACAAAGCCCATCACTCTTACCATGATAGTCACTATTTGAACTCAATAAAAATGTAACCAAAATCTCTACCATTAAC
This sequence comes from Melinopterus prodromus, assembly GCA_964023965.1. Classification (NCBI taxonomy): domain Eukaryota; kingdom Metazoa; phylum Arthropoda; class Insecta; order Coleoptera; family Scarabaeidae; genus Melinopterus; species Melinopterus prodromus. The sequence goes on along the minus strand of CAXIES010000676.1, from coordinate 40,893 downwards.
TTGTATCTGGTTTGCTCACTTTAAATACTAAAAGAAACTTACTCATAAGTAAAACTCAACTCTCAAAAGAATAACAAGTATATATTTACAATTAAAACAAAAGAATTAAAACAATGAACTGAAACTCTAAATCTACCAAATATGTGTTGTCAGATTAAACATTAATTAACATTAACATTAATTAATTAAACACAAAGTAAGGAAGTAATGATCGCCTTACCATTTACAAAAGCACACACTAAATTATACAATTATACACACTAAAAAACAACATTTTAATATGAAGCAAGCGGAATGCTTGCAACTGGTTTGTTTTACATCTCAAACCACTCTCTATCTCTTCTGTTTGCCAACGAATCTAGGCCACACATTTATTGAATCTTCCTCCTCCTTGACTTCGTATTAGGAAAACAAGGACCGCACGGCAAATTATATGAAATGTGTAGATGGCAAGCCAGTTGCCCTAAAAGCATAAATATCTCGCTCAGCAGTATATTATTCAGTTTATGACAACAGTCATAAATCTATTACCTAAGAAAGCCCTTATATGCATGGGAATAAACACCATTAAAAAGTTTCACAGTGACCTCGTGTAGAATAATTTATAACAAAAATATAGATTCTTGCCGCGTAATCGACCGTCAAGACTATGGTATCGAATTATGTTGTATATACGATAAGATTCCATAGACAGAGTAATAGCAATTACAACAGCATCTGCCTATCTGTGCTCCGTAGTTCGTAGTTGTTCGTAGTTGACCACTCAACTGGTGGAAAACTATTTAACCACTGGATATGTTACAAAATACCATTTTATATTTTAACAACATTGCTAAGAAATTTAACCACTTGCTACCTAACAACTGCGTTACATAATTGGCCTGATTGTTATAGATCGGTTGCCACTTCATAATATTGGGGGTTCTCCTATCCCGCTTTCTATCGGTCGTAGGGTAAATATATAGGTACATAGATATACTACAGGAGGATTACTCCTCTCTGCGCATTGGTTACGTGCATCAAACGTCCGCCATGTTTGCAGCATACTCTATGCTCAAATTCTAATATGGTTCTAGTGTTGTAATCATACCCACAGAACTAATACTCCTAGACACCGTAAGATTGCGCCACCAAGTAGTACTTTTGCTTCAGTGTTAATAATACAAAAGACAACAAAATTTATATATAGATCAGTAACTTAACTTTATAACACCTACGTTGCTGGCCTAGCCAGCCCTTTGAACACTCCGGCTTTATACTGTACATCCATGGTTATATGCTGACAATATGGCGGAAAGGTATTCGATTCAGTAATGAAAGAGCAAAGGAAGTGGAGGGGAGTAATCTTTCTGTACAGTCTCTGTTCTCTGGTCGGGGTGTTATGTGGAATAGGGAGTTGTGCACTGGCGCGGTGCACTGGGTTTGATACGGCTGACACTAATATAATTATTTTGTTATTTAGACAAATACAGCAATTACTCAAACTCTGCAAAGATTAGGGTAGGACTTCGTACTATTTTGTAAGGAATTCAATGCAGAAATATGGACCACTTCCGGGTACCACAACTCGCTATCAACTACATGTTTGTTTAACACAATTGTACAGGTTGTTAAAAATTTTAAACTCCAGCAACATTTTAAAACCTTTTAAATTCTACGAAATTCAATAATTTGGCCTGGGATAAATCGTATCAGCGTGATGATAACTGGTATCAAATTCCCAAAAGAAGATGTTTTGTGATGTTGTATTCTCCTTACATAAAGCCTTTATTGCATATTAATAGTAAGCATTTTAACCATGCACTGTATGCATTGTTCAATTTGAGAGTACAACATCTCAGGAACATCGCTGAGATGCTTTTGTGCTGACGCGATGTACACGACCTGTCTGATATTTACTCTTATTTGCTCAAGGGCCCATACATAATGACACAGATTATAGTTTTCTTACATTTGGTTGATGTTTTTTTTTTGCAAAACTAGTTAATACTGAAACGTATTTCAGAAAGTTCCTGTTGGTGTAAAATTAATAGCTCTGAGTGTACTTGTCGACCTTGTCGAAGAATGTGATATCTTGCCCTTGTTAGCAACATGGCGTGGTCATAATGGACACACAATAATAACCTTGCTTTTGCATATTTTTCGGATTTCAGAGGAAGTTCAGGAAGACGGAAAATTGCTGGGTATGTAATAAACATTTTTATCCTACACGATGCGAAAATGCTATTTGCAAGGCCAGCCCCAGCCCGGCCTGTAATGAACACTTTTCGCAATATCTCTGTCCAATCAAAACACAGTTTCGATTCGGTTTGACGTTTGTGATTAAAACGTCAACGAATTTTATTTGTCAAAAGCCAATATGTCAGAGATTAGTCTTTAGAAACGGGTGATTTTATTACGATATTGTTGTGTAGGATAAAAAAATATGTGTGCACCACGCCCAGAAAGTGGTTTTCCGGGCCTCAAAAAGTGCCCAGGCTCGCTACGCTCGCCTGTGGAACTCTTCTCTCGCCCGGAAAAGAACCACTTTCTCGGCTTGGTACACAATATACTATTAGACCTGATAATTCGTTGATGAATGAGTATGAGAATAATAATGGTGCATTAGATTGTAACAACTCAAACCCTGACAAATCATCACTACATTTTTTTAATAATAATGATAATAATAATAATAATAATAATAAATACGAGCGGTATTGAGTACGTTATGTGTTGAGGCAACGGTTCATTCTAACCTGAAAAGTATGGTAATATGATGTATGCGCTCCATAGCACAACCGCTGCCATTTATAGTTACTTTATAAACATCAAACTTTATGCAAAGATAACAATTTCGTAATTCCTATAATCCAATACTATGAAGGGATAACATATTAATAGTTTTAACAATATCGGAATTTGCCGTGTCGTCTCCTTCAAATGCTTTCAGTTTATGGGGTGTCTAATCTTTATAGAGCTATACGTGTTTCTAAATGTAATTCATTCTTGCCCATTCAGCTCAGGTTACTCCTCAGCATCATCTTTAGAACTCGTCTTTCCAGCTGGCAGTTGGTCTTACTTTCTTCCTCTTTCTGTCCTTTGGGTACAATCAAGGGCGTAGCCAAGGGGCGCAGGGGGGGGGGGGGGGGACACCACGGAAACTTAACATTGCGTAATGTATAATTAGCATATTTCATTTTATGTCTTCATACATATATTTTTATAAACAAAAAAATATGGGATAAGAAATATTTATTTACTTAAATTTTGGTTTTTTTCTCACTCTTTGCCCCCTCCTGCCAAAACTTGTGGCTACGCCCTTGGGTACAATTCAATAATCATTTTAGTTCATCTGTTGTCTTTCACTCTCATAATATATCCGGCCCAATTGCATTCTCGTTCTATTATAATTTTTCCGATGTACTCTATCAGTGATTCTTCTCTTATCCAATCTTTTGTTTTTCTCTCCCTCCTTGTTAGTCTAGTCATAGCTTTATGCAATGCTCTTGTCGTTACTCTTGTGTTATTTTTTAATTACTTTGTACGTTAGTGTCCACGTCTTGCACCCATATATCATGAAGGAAGGAAGCACATTGTCCAGGTTTTCCTTTTCTTTTCCTTCCTTTTCGATATTTGATTTCCATAAATTTTTATATTTATTTATCATCTGCCATCTTAATACCATTCTCCTTGTTATCTCTTCCCCTTTATTGTGGGTTGTAATTGTTTTTCCGATTTATATGAACTGATCTACCGTTTTAATTTCTTCCCATGTTCTTCCCATTTGCGGTTATTATTTTTTATTATTATTCATACAATAAAAAGCTATTCAAAGTCTGATGTCTGTTTTATTTGATATCTTGCATATCCTGATTTCGGGGATACCCCGTCTTCAGTGCAAACGTCTAAATTGTACAATTCGTTAAAAAACTCATCTTCATACTTCAATTAATTATACCTAACGTCGTGTCATATGTTGATGTTGATGTTTCACGATGTGTATGCGGCTTCCGCTCCCTTCCACATTATCCCATCTACTTTTTAGCTTTTTATTGTATGTATTAATTATCTGATGGAAATGGAGTCATTCATAGCAAACTTATTATTATTCAGTCGTTTGTTTTATTTATATTCACTTACAACCTATATTCCTTTCTTCCTTCTATTACTGTTTTCAACATTGTTTTTATTTCTACTGTGTTTTCCCGACAGTGAACTCTAATCTAACTGGAATGGACGCGCGCTTTAAATTAGCTGGCGAGATTTGAGGCAGGCGCAATCAAAAGAGTCAGAGCGATTAAAACAGGATAAATTGTATTTGCAGACGTATTTTCATACGAACGCCGCTTGAACGCCGCTTAATGTGATCCAATTGAGACGTGGAGTTTTTGATAACAATAACGATTGATAATAATAGCCGAACAAAAACAAAAATTCAAAAAAAAAACATTTTCGTTCACAAAGTTATTATTACATACATATTATTCATAAAATAAAATAAATATCGATGCTTTACTTGAAGTATGTTGGTACACAAACAAAATTAGAAATAATCCTCAATTGTTGTTTGTCTCACGTGGTTGCTAAGAAATGCGTTTTTGTAGAGTAATACGGCTGAAAATTTGATAGTCTATGCTGGACACCACGACCCATCGGTTTAGGAGATTCAAAGCATTACAGATTAACAAAATGCACCTTTTGTAGGACGCTCCGCGGTAGTTACGGCGCATATGCTGACGTGCCAAAACGAATGACCACTCAATTCACGAAAACAAGCACAGCTTATTTGATTTTACCGCATCGGTTCTTCGCCCCGTGTTTATTATTTTGTTTATTCGTTGCTCAACGCAAGAACCGATGTAAGAAAACATAATTCGATATAATGATACCTATGTGGTAATAATGGTAATATACGGCCGGTCCGTATTGGCTAAAGTGATAACATAACAATAACCGATTGATAACATTAACCGTGATACAATAGGCGGCGTGCACTGTATCTGCCACCCAAAAATACAAGGTGGACCAGTTTGCATTTGTCCTCCAAATGGCAAAAATTAATTATCATCAGCAAGCGTGTTCTATAATTATACATTCTGAAGAATATTTTCGAAATAAATATGTATCAAAAAAATCGGATAAACGTTTCCTGATTCTAGGGAAATCAAGCTTCTGTAGACAGTACTTGTTTTATTTCAATTCGTATAACCCCAATTTCTAGAATGTAAACCTATTTTGTAAAGTTTTCATTAGTAAATATGTGAAACAAAATTCTGCATAACTTCTTTCAGTAATTTTAACGTTCTAATGATCATTTTTGAAACATAACCAACCTCACCACACAATTACAATCGTCGCAACTCACATATCTCACAGATGAACTAGCGAATGAGAGAAAAAAGGATAGTAATATGTGCGCACTGCGCATGTCCACAAAGTTGTGGGTTCGGCCGGTACTTGCAGTAAACTCCATCCTTCCTAGTCCGTGTGAATACCACTGTTTTCCACACAAAAGTTAAATTGGTTGCATACTTCAAGTTTGACAGTTATTTGTGTATTGACCGGGTGCGCGATGCAAGCTTCTCTACAGGAGTTGGCGGTACTATGTCCACGAAGCGTAAATGGTGCAGTTTGTTGCTACTAAATGTTCAGTTATCTGTATTGTATAAAGTGGCCCGATCAAATTTGTGTGTTATTTGTTATTATTTCTTGCTGTATTATTACAGTTGATAACGCAACAGTTATTGTTATTTATACCAATAATATATTATCAGTTCTGGCAGATCGGAACACAACATAATGCGCCGCGCACTACTGCACATAGTGTTGGCCGGTATTTCTTCGCTACGGACGCTTAGATCGTTTCTCAACTCCCTTCCACGCGGTATGCACAGTGCCGATAGCGGCAAAAACATATTAACATGGGCATGGACCACTTTGACTACAATCATTATAATGACCTTGTAATAAGCTGCCGAGCGTCCAAGAGCACTCATGCTGATTGGTGTATTTGGAACATTGTAGATTTTGCACAATATTTACTATGAATATAACATTTTATTATAATATAAACCCTAACGTGTTACCTTAACCTTAACTCTTGACTCTTCAGATGACTATAACCTTCTTATGGGCAAACTGCCTACTGACATATCAATAGAGCGAATAAAGAATAGCAACAGTAGCCCATCATGTCTGGATATGTTATGTAGCTGCCGGCCTAAAGTCTACGCCATCTGTCAGATGATCCAATGCTCACCACTAAAAGAAATCATTTACGATCATTATAAAGTATACAACACGAAATTAAATTTATTGGATAAGGTGAGTAATGTTTTAGTTGCGAGTTAATCAATCAAATTTCGGGTGAAGTAAAATTCAGACTAAAATTAATTCGTAAGTCAGTTTGTTTTCTAATTAAATAGTCAGTGTATAGGTAGTAAACCTGGTGACCCAAGCCATAGGTACGTCCCTTTCATTTTTTTAAAAGGATGCCATATTAAAAATTTTAAGTGACATCGTATATTATTTTTGTGATTTCAATCTGGATACCATTTTGAACACAAACATATAGGTAGGTATTGATCGTCAATTTTTATCGTCAAGGCAACGAAAAAAAAAACTTATTTGCTTATTAATCTAGAACAATTCTAGGTGGCTATGAATTGGCGAAAATATTCAAAAATTGTTAAATAAACACTAAATCGATTTTGGCCGATCTTGTATTACTGATTACGGCCTCTTGCGTGTTTTAATTGCTTTTTGCCAAAGAGGCTCTTTTTTCGATCTGCTTCATGGGTACACCTTGATTATTCGATAGAAAGCATCTTTCCGATTACAATGATACCAAATACTTTTGCTAAAAATGCTAACGGGGAACGTCGTTTAAGAAAATGTCAATTTTCATCGCAATGATAAATTATTTTGTTTATTAATCTATACGGCTATGAATTGGTTATATCATATAAACACTTCAATTGGTTTTCGACCAGAAGCCACTTTTCATGTCTACCTACCATGGAGGAAGATGGAGTCGCTATACTTTTAGCAGCGAGAAAATGACCCCGGGGGGCGAGGCTAACATGACAATAAAGTACCCTAATGCCGAATGGGTACATTATATAAAAACGCTATATGAACACTTTTAAGGATTTATTTAATCTAATTTTTATAACAAATACGTAATATTTCAAAAAATGTTCGTGGGTGCGGCCAGTACAAGCCTGTACATTGTTGACATATACAGTCACTTACCGATGAAATGTTACCCCGGTCGAAATCTGGTTTATAGCTGATTTTCCGCTGTTGCAGCTGCGAATTACTATGTACTAATTCACACTCTGAACTGAAATCCTCATGGACACCACCAACCCTGATGTCGGTGCTAGTGTGAGATCCTACTCACTAAAACCCCTCCTATTATGTATCCTCAAATGAGAAGTCTAAGCGGAAATATCCTTTTGGGGCTTTTAGCCTTCACCTGGACGAGGTGACTTGTGGACTTGTTCAAATCATTGTTAAATAAAATTGTCTTTCTCATCTCTCTTTTCTTTTCATTTCCTTTCTCTTTTATTTAATTTTTTTTCTAATTTGTTCTTTTCTTTCCTTTTTTCCTTTTCTTCTCCTCGTCTCGTATTCACATGTACTTGTACTTGTGTATAACCATTTCTCTCCTTCCTCTCGCTCTCTCTATCGCTGAACATTTTCGTGATTTGACGTACTATCGCATTCCAGTTGTTCTCGCTCATCAGCTTTTCGATTATGATGTTTTCTGGGGCCACTGTTTTTCCCAATATATCCTCCAGCGTCCTCCGTCTATGTGCATTTTCTCGGCAGTCAAAAAGCGCATGTTTGGGGGTGTCGGTGATGCCGCAATCAGCGCATGCGTCATTAGGCCTTTTCTTAAATTTGTATAGGTTTGAGCGTATCGACCTGTGTTCCGTCAGAAATTGTGTTACGAGGTTGTTTGTCTTTCCGTGCTTTCTCTCGTACCATTTTCTCACGTCCCGTATGATGGTTTTCGTCCATCTGCCGTTCTGTGCTTATACCATCTCTCTTGCCATTGTTTCACTGTTGTTTCTCGCTCTTCCTGCATTTTTGTGCGTGTCTTCTTCATTCTGTCACTTTCTTCTATTTTGAGGTCAATTGAGATGGTCCCGCAATTACGGAGAGTATATTAGTGGATGCTGTTCTATATGAGCTGGTGACGAGGATGTTCTGTCGCCTCTGTACTGCGAGGAGCATTTTTCTGTATTTGTTATGTCTGAGTGCCTCAATCCATGCAGTGCAGGCGTAGGTGAGGATGCTTTCTGCATTCGCTGCTATAATTCGTCTTTTTTTCTGGGTCAGTCCTTCGGTGCGGGGCATGTGCGTTTTAGGGCGGTTACCGTCTTTTCCGCTTTCTGTCTTACTACTCGTACGTGCTCAGTGTATCTTAGGTTCAACGGTCCAACGTGACTCCTAGATACCTCAGTGATCGTTGGGTTTTATTTGTTTGGTCCCCGAACCTGAACTCCAGTTCTCGGAGGGTGTTTCTGCCGGTGGTGATTATGGCCTCGGTTTTTCGTCCATCCCTTCACGGGCACCACGAGGTCGTCTGCATAGGCGATGAGGTTGACGTTTTGCTTTGTTGGCAGGTTGAGTAGATCGCCGTAAGAAATATTCCAGAGGGTAGCCCCCATAATGGAGCCTTGGGGGACTTCATTTGTCCGCCATTTGCTATTTTGAAACTCAACCTCTATCTTATGTAAATTCCCTAATTAACTTGATCTTACTTACGGTAGCGCAAACTGTTTATCTGGTTTACCAGCCTATCTGATATCTAACTCTTACGGAGGCTAAAAACTCAGGCTCTTTCTCTGAGCATTTGTGGGAAAAAAGCTGACCCTTACTAATGAACCATAAAACTACCAGGTAGCTAAAATGCTTCCACACAAAAAAGGCGGATTTAAGTTTAATATAAATCAAATGCCGAAGAACACATTAAAACTCTATTTACAACATATAAAAAACTAATGCAGAAGTGCTTACAGAAAATATGAGTGCTAACTTCTAATCACAATTAATCAACTGAGGCGAGCATGGTGCAAACAAGCAAGTTTAAACTGAAGTAAATACCGTATAATTATAACCGGATGAGAAATTTCAGGAGACACTACACAGATTTTATAGCTTGGTCCCCATCGGGCCAATTGCCAATGCCCGATCAACGGTCAAACATTACCCCACCGCGGGTCATAGTCAAAGAGGCCCTTCCTAAATGTTTTCGTGTCACCTCCAGCGTTTGCCTACCCCCTGGCGGTCGAAGCGAGAACTCAATGCCCGTTTCCGCTCGCCAAGTGCTACAATGGCGTCTCATACCAACTTAAGGCAAAACCTGCCAGATGTTGATTTCTAGTCTCGAATTTGTTGATTTCTAATCTTGAATTTCAAATATGAGTATTGAGTACGATGTATCAACACTCACTTTTAAAATGAGTATTGAGAACGGCGTACTCAATACTCATTTCTTTTTTAGTATTGAGTACGGTACTCATACTCATACTCATGAGTACGATATGCCCCACACTGCTATACAGTAGCTTCCTACACGCAAAAACTAAAAAAATTAAAGAACATCTATTTTATACCGCTTCAAATTTTGCACAAATACATCTGTTAGCTGTGCAAACTACATACTAATAACCGGGCAGGCCTACGGCGATTATAAATACCCTAAAAGCTACCCCTAACGTGCCCTCCGCAGTTTTTCTCATTTTACCGCAAAACTCACAATTAAGAAATGTTTACACCCTAAAAAATTAAGGACATGATTTCTGTCGAATAATTCTTGAATAATGATAGAGTAATATTTTTTTTTTACTTGTTTATTTTACGTCGGTCTAGTTCCGCAACTTAGGCCAATCACCGACGCTGAGGGCAGGCTACACACACCCAGGAATTCCAGTCCTACTGAAGGAATTCCAACCTCCAGTAAGAGTTCTTTACCGTGCACGTCGCATAATGACAGCACACGGGGCCACCGGCTTTACTTCCTCATCCGATGGAAGGCGGCATGCAAAGGTATTTGTTCCCTGCCTAAAATACCTGGACAGTCGATTTTAGCCCAAGCCGGGATTCGAGCCCGGGCCTCCAGCGTAGATAGCAGCCGCTCTATCCTATACGCCATCGACCCTCCCCCCCATAGAGTAATATACATACAATATAATACAATAATAAGTGATACAATATCGCCAAAATCGTTTTACTTAGTGTTTATTTGACAATTTTCGACTATTTTCACCAATTCATAGCCACCTAGCTTAATTGACAACCAAAAAAGTTCCTTGCCTTTTCGATAAAAATTCAACATCGACATGTTTTTGGGTTTCAATGATGACGGCACTTCCGAACAAAACGGACGTTTAGTAGGACTAAAAAGCCTCAAGAGTATATAAAAAATTGCTTTATTTGTCTATTAGCCTTCTACAAATTGCAATCGTCCAACGTTATAAAAAGATACGGGCGTAGCTATGGTGTGGGTCACTCGGTATACATAGTTTATCGCACCATAGTCTTATTTGCAACAGATAACTTTAATTACAATGGAATATTTCCAACAACTAAAGTTGCTTGAGACCTGGATTGAAGTCAAGGATGATCTGGTTCGATCAGGAGTCCGCATGCAAGTCTTTGACTACTTAATAATTCACGTTATCATTAAGCAAGGCAACAGAATGATGGAGGAACTAAAACAAAGGCAAAATAATATTGTGCGGAAGTTTTCAGAAAAGGTAGATAATCCAAAGTTATACACAGAATAACCGGACGCGCCGTACTTCGTATAGCTAATCGCCCAGGACTCATTGCCATTGTGTTAATTAATGTCTCATCATTGTAGGTCCTCCAGGACCTGATTCCTCAGTTTTTTTTCTTTTCTAATGGGGTTCTTGTTGGCTTACACGTCACCCTAGAACCAGTGTCAATATTATTTTAATTTCTATGGAATGTTGCTATGTTTCTTTCTATGTTTCCTGGGGAACGCTTACCAAGTCAACGGGGCCCGAAAGGAAGAAGCGTTTAAGTTCTGGTTCTGAAAAAGAAACGCATTTTTTTAGGAAGTTTTAAAAGAAAAGGCTGTATACCAGAACCTGAGAGACCAAACATTACCTGATGCACTCAGCACCATTGACGAGTTGAAGATGCTTGCGAACACTATGAAACCAACATTTAGGAAACGAGCCAAATACAAGCAAACAGAGCAGCTGCTTACAGGGCAGTCAAACGAATGTGGTGAACTCCTCAACTTCCACAGGACTTTCATGCAGGACGTAAATGTCACGGTAATATATCTCTACTTTTGTCTAAAACTATATTACCTATTAAGCAATATTACATTTGAGCCTGTACTAATTTCTTTGTAAAACATTCATGTAAAATTCGAATGAAATTCGTTTTAAATTATAAACATTGGTTTACTTCGTCATTATTGTAGCCGTGACATTTAGGCAGGCAATAGATACGATGCACATCAAATACGAGATATGCGAATTTCTAGTCGATCAAGCGAGTATTGCACATAATGTTTTCTTATTTATGCACTCATCGAACGCAGTTCGCTTACCTATGCCAAATGTTTTAGTAAATACCGCGCAGAAGCCCATATTAAACACGTATACAGGCTGTCTCACGGAACTGGTACATTAGAAGTTTCTTATGTTCTAATATTTCTGCAATCTTGAAATATTTGAACTACAATATACTCGATCTGGGGGTCAATTGTCACCCTAGCGCGACTTCTCGCTAGCGCGAACTAACGTATGACCTTGGATGCAATCAGTTCGAACCGTATTCTATGGGCAGTGACGACAATGCAGTGTCCTTTACTACCAATCGCAATAACATGAACCATACGGACGTACTCTACCAGTAGTAAAGGACACTGCATTGTCGACACTGCCCATAGAATACGATTCAGACTGATTGCATCCAAGGTCATACGTTAGTTCGCGCTAGCGAGAAGTCGCGCTAGGGTGAGAATTGACTCCCTGAGCTCTTCAGCTAAAATATTCTCAAGTTTTGTCACGTCCGCTCCCGGGAGTCGGTATCAACTTTGTTATTTTAAATGGAATGATATAATTTTTATTTTATTTTTGGTTCTTCGTATCAAAATGCATCATTTTTGATAATGTTTTCTTATACCTAATTATACAGGATGTTCAAAATTTTTTAATACAATAATAGATTTTTGAGGTGTTTGTTACTTTTTCTTTAAATCCATTTTGAATACTCCCATGTATGGGGGACATACCTAGATACGATATTTACAACGAAAATTTAAATAGAAAATAAACTACTTCCGGGTTATGCCATGTGTCAAGATTTGTAAATGCTTACGTTTCGCGAACCATGTTGCTCGCTTCTTCAAAGCTAAGTGAATACCTCGGATACTATTGAAACTAGAAGTATCATGATTGGTGGTCTGAAACTAGAAACATAATCAAATAATAATAATAATATATGCCTTTGTTTTCCTCCAAACACACACAGTTACAAAAGAACAATAATTTTAAAAAACACATATTTTAGGAGACTAATAGGTGCGGGTTAAGGATAATTACTCCTTCTCTTCCACCCGGGCCCTTCAACCAATAACACTATCAAAATAAAAAATAGCTAAATAACAAAAAAAAGTGAAACAGGCACGCATGACCCCAACTCACCCCAGCCGCCACCCGCAGAAATGAAACAAATACTAATAAGATTACCTACCTATCATCATGATTACCTACCTTATAGAGGGTGTTCAAAATTTACAACACAATAATTGAATTTTCAAACGTAAAAGGCTCTTTTTCAAATGGAACATAATATAACATAATATAACAGGTGAAAACCTAAAACTGGTAGAAACTTACATCACGGACAGACCACAACAAGTTCAAATAGACGATATAAAAAGTGACACGACATACTCACCCTTTGGACTGCCACAGGGAGGAAACCTGTCACCAGTTTTGTATATCCTGTACACAAACGACATCCATAATCTTACGCTAAAAGGTAGATTGTCTGTGTTCGCTGACGACATCTGTATAATGTATACAAATACAAACATCCAAACTATACAAGAAGAAATTACCACCGACATTAAAATGCTGGAGGAATGGAGCACAGATAACTACCTCACCATAAACGAGCATAAAACGAACTACATGATCATGAACAACACAAGCGGAAGAAAGTTACAAATTGAAATAAACGGTCACATGATAGATGAAACTATAGAGACGAAATACCTGGGCCTGAGGATCTCACACAACATGAAGTGGGATACACAATATACACATGTCAACCACATTATTAAACAAAATGCGATAGCAATATCCAAAATACATAAAATCAAAATCTGAAACTCGTGGCAAACAGTGATATGCACACCAAAAACACCAGATATAGAACACACATAAGAACTCAAATAACAAAAAGAAAAAAATACACACTTAGTATAACGACTGATACCATAAAAAAATACAACCAACTGGATGACACCACCAAAAAACTAAACGACAAACCCTTCAAGACCAGAATACGACAAATGATATTGGCGGGGAAGATCTGACGTGACTCTGACTACAAGTAAAAACACAAGGAACCCTCGATACCGTCAGCCCGAGGATGAACTTCACCAATCGAGGCGAGGACAGAGGGAGGAAACCGCGTTGAGGATTGACATATATTTATGTATATTTCCAAATGTATATGTATATACTCATTTCTCTTGCCATATGCTATGTAAATAGTAAATAAATAAAGATTCATTCATTCATTCAACACCATGTATTCAATTAGCTTTGAAGAAGCGAGCAACACGGTTCCCGAAACGTCAGCATTTACAAATCTTGACGCACGGCATAACCCGAAAGTAGTTTATTTTAATTATTATTAAATTTAAATAGTAATAGATATTTAGAAATTTTGCGTGGATGTGTGAACAATTTTCGCAAAACTCTTCCCCTTAACATCTTATGCCACTGCTTTTATAAAATGGACGGTGCAATGGCACATTCTTCGCATTTGGTATCCATTCAACTTAATCAAATGTTTAACGATAGGCGGTTCGGGAATAGGGCAGCCTTGCAGTGGCCACCAAGCTCACCAGATTTAACACCATTAGACTTTTATTTCTGGAGTCATGTGAAAAGTCAGGTCTATTCCACACTCAAGAAGACTAAGAATACTCAAGAACTCAAGTACTCAAGAAGAATTCACTAACAGAGTATTGCCCGCCATTAATGGACTTCAGCGACAAGAAATCCGAAGAACGACGATGACATAAGTACAGCGAAGAGTTTTAAAATGTTTGGAGCAGAACGGGTAGCATTTCGAACAACATAATTAAGTTTTAATTTAATATCTATTTCAAATTTAATTAAATATAATTTAATTTAGATATCCGAAATTTTCTGCTGTTCCAAAGTTGTAACGTTCCTATAAAAGAAGAATAAATCGTTTTGTATTTAGTTTGCATTCTTTTATACTGACAATATCTCAAAAACTATGGATTTAGGGAACCCTAATATTGATTGATAGGGAATAAGATTTCCTATCGAATGGCGTATCGATATAGAGGCTGTTCCATTTGAAAAAATGAGTTTTTTTATGTTTGAAAGTTCAATTGTGTTGTAAATTTTGAACACCATGTATAAGATATCATGATGAACTAAACATCGTCTTATTTCGTTATGTTTCTAGTTTTGGACCACCAATCATGAAATTTGTAGTTTTAATAATAACCGAGATATTCAATTTTAAACGTTACCCCGAATATCACAAAAAAAATTAGTAAAATCAAAAAAACTTAAAAATGGTGATTCTTAGGTAAAGGGAAACACTATCAAAAATGATGTATTTTGAAAATAACAAAGTTGATACCGACTTCCGGTGACCGGACGTGACAGTTAACTTGAGAATATTTTAGCTGAAGAGCTCAGATCGAGAAAATTCTAATTCAAAAACTTCAAGTTTCCATAAATAGTAGAACATGAGAAACTTCTAATGTACCGGTTCCGTGAGACACTAGTATATTGTAACTAAATGAATTTTTATAAAGTAATAAATATGTTAAGAACCCGGCTCTAAATAATACAACAAAACACGGTTTTCAGAAAAAGACTCAATATTGATATTTTTGTGGAATTTTATACACTAGAGAAAGGTGTTTTCTAGATAAGTTCTATTTTGCCTGGTTTTGTTTTGTAAGAAAAAGCCAAAATCACAGGTTTAAAAAAAAACAAAAAATATCAAATATTATACATTGCAACCGCAGTTTTGCATTCCCTTAAAATGTCAACAAGATTCGCAGATAAATGATATATTGAACAACCAAAATATGCATTGCTTTGATTTGATGCTAGAGGTCCTTGGAGAAGTTTGTTTACAGTTAACCACTGCCGATATGATAGTATTCTACAGATACTATTGCATCAAAGGAAATCAGTTAAATGACTGAATCATCAAAAACAATTTGCAAAATAAACGCGCTTTAATCATTGTTTAGGACACACAACAGATTGTAGTGGTATTATAGAAAAAAAAAACGAATTTTTACGTTAAAACTTATTCTTAGAACACTCTGGATCCAAACATTAATTTTTCATCCAGCCCAACTTGTTATTTATCTAAGAAGTTACAGTGAAAATTTCATAAACTTTGAACAATAAATAACATTTTTATTTGAAAACACGTTTTAGGAGAGGTAGAACTGGATCTTAAGTAATACTAATGATGAGTCGTTACTTTATGGATCCGAAAACCGCCCCGGCCGGTTTGAAACCAGCCGGCTGACAACCCTACTCAGACCCTACTTTTGTCACGCACTGATTGTGGCCAAAAAACTCCGTAAAAAATCTCTGAATTTTAATAAACTCCGAACCTTCTCAGATTGCTCAAAGTTGAGTTGCGTTATAAATGTCCCACTCTGTACAGCACATGTGCCATGCATGCTAAAGGTATTGTGGGGATCATCTCTTGTATTTTCTATCAAATAGTTTTTTAAGTCTATTTAAGATCTGTGTGAACAGGGTACTATGTTTTTTATTTACAAATATTTATTAAGATGTTCACATTGGTAATTCCTGTTTTACAGACTACTTTTGAGCAGCAAGTAAGTATAAGAAGCAACATCGTCATCGACCCTAACAGGCCTGAAGATATTCCACTTGTTTCTCCATGTGACAGCAATGATAATCGCCTAAGCACGGTAAAATTATGTTTTACTCACGATCACACCTTAATTACTATCGATATTATAGATGTTCATTCGAGATGGGATGCGTACTCGAAGTGACAGTTTTGAATCATCTACAGAATCTCGCGATTGAATAACATCTTGTTTATATTGTATTTTATATATTAAATATTTCGACCATTTTGGCCAAAATTATTATGGATAAACTTTTAGGAGATATTATCCCAAAATTACCGTTTAAATTTTCATTAATTCATGAATACGTTGATGATATTATTTGTGCATTGCCTGAGGACCAAATTGAAAATACATTAGATTGTTTTAATAGTTCTAATAAAAATATTCAGTTTACTATTGAAAAAGAAAATAATTTGAGTGTTTCTTTTTTAGATATAAATATTATTAGGACAGATGAAATTATTTAGCTTTTAGATTGGTTTAGAAAAGTTACAAATTCGGGTAGATATATTAATTTTTTCTCATATTATTCAATTAATCAAAAAATCAACACAGTTTTGGCACTAAAAAATAGAATAGAAAGAAACTGCAATTCCAAATTTCAACACAACAATTTTGATTTCGATATTTTTTAATAATGGTTTTCCAAAAAATTTACTTATTCGTTTATTATTTGGTTCTCGGGCAATTCATAACTATAATGTTCTTTGCTTCAACAAACTCCTTTGTTTTTAAAAATTCCGTATATAATGGGTTTAACATCTAGTTTACCTAAAATTTTAAAATGTAATAACATTAGATTTGCAAAATATAATTTGTCAAAAATTAATAGTTGTTTTTCTTGTGTAAAAGATAGAAACCTTTGGTTTTAAATTATAGGATTGTTATAGGATTGTTTTCTATTCCTTGTTCTTGTTGTAATTTATTGTATCTTGGTCAGACTGGTAATTTTCTAAAAACTAGAATTTCTTTACATAAGTCAGACATAAAAACACGTAAATTTAGGTGTGCATTAGCTCAACATGCTTTTCAAACCATAGATTTTATTTTGATAATGTTAAAATTTTAGGTGTTTGTAAAACTCAACGTAATAGATTTTTTTTTTGGAAATGTTTATCAATGAATTAAATATTTGTACTTTTAAAACGGATATAGAAAATGTGAGCATAATTTATACAAATTTATTAATGTTATTGAAATCTTAAAGGATCGGCATTATTGATTAATTTATATCTTTTTTCACGGATATTGAGGTGTTGTTTTCTACACAGATAGAAAAGATTTCTTGCTTCAAAGAAATGTATTTGTTTGAATTTATTCTTTTGGGTCAAAACATATTTCTTTGATGCCAACAATATTTTCTTCATTGAATACTCTAGTTTATTTGCTTGCAGAGATTAATTTATTTGAAATATTTATTTAAGTGGAATAAATGTATATGGATACAAACAAAAATTACTTTCCTCTAAAGTAATATTTTAGGTTTGATTAAAAAAAAAAAAACGTTTCTTTACACCAATGAATTATAATTTTGATTCTAACATATAAATTTGTATATAAGGAGAGATTTATTTCGCTTAAAGTAATATTTTGTCTTTGGCTTAAAAATAGGTTTACTTCCGCCAAAGAAATCATATTTTGATTAAAATAAA
Organism: Melinopterus prodromus; assembly: GCA_964023965.1. Taxonomy (NCBI): domain Eukaryota; kingdom Metazoa; phylum Arthropoda; class Insecta; order Coleoptera; family Scarabaeidae; genus Melinopterus; species Melinopterus prodromus. Next base: position 23,073 of record CAXIES010000676.1, on the reverse strand, counting down.
TATATTTGTACACAAGAAGAGATTTATTTCCTTTAAAGTAATAATTTTGTTTTGGCTTTAAAATAGGTTTACTTCCACCAAAGAAATCATATTTTCATTCAAATAAATATATTTTTAATGTCATCCAGCTGTATTGTTAGATGGCGCTGTAAACTCTCTCCTCGCACTTCGTACATATCGAAAGTATAAAGCCGCGTGATTGACAGTATAGAACTTATAGAGTACAGTGCCTGCAGGTTCAAGTTGCGATTCCAAATCAGAGAACACTTTACTAACTTACCTTGACTATATGTTTGGTTGGGAAGACCAAGCACTGGTCGAGGATGTGCGACATCCCAAAAAGGAGGTGACACATGGCGAGTCTTCCGAAAAATTCTTGTCTATTAATTCCTTCAATAAATTAATAATTTTAAGCATTTTAACTCGACCAACAATTTTGTTAATTTAAAAAAATGTAATTCTTTCACTCAACACAATCATAATTATTTGAAGTAAATAAATCTCATTTCTTATAATACACAAATTGCAAACTTTTTAACTGGAAACATAAGTTGTTTGACACAAATCAACGTTCTTTCTACCAAACAAATATTTCAAACAAATGCGTTTTTATCCGCAAATAAATATTTCTTTGCCTCTATTGAAACAACAAATTTCTTTGAGTCAATGCATATTTATTTGAATCAAACAAAAATTTCTCTCTGTGTATGTCCTACATGATCATAAAGTGACATTTTACATCTTAGATACCGGGGCATAAACTGCTTCTTTACGCCCGCGAGGCCGTTGATTCTTAACGCCCGCGCGGGCATTAAGGGTTGCCATGGTTGCCATGTGTCAAATATATCAAATATATGTAATTCAAATCGTAACTTTTAAGTCATAAATGTCAAGTATTGGCGATTAAGGTTATAAGTTTGACAATTAGTTGTCTGTAGTGTCACTCGGTAATGTCAATTATTGGCGATTAAGGTTATAAGTTTGACAATTAATTGTCTGTACTGTCACTCAAGTCCGATTTGTTTGTATTCTTATTCAACTCCGTAGATACGCATGTCACTTGATAACGTCAAAATATTTATTAATATTATTCAAACCGAGAGAAAAAAAAACATTGTAGGACATAAAATTCTGTATGCACCTCGGGCATTACTTGATGTTTATACCCTCGGGCGACATAAACGGTCGCCCTCGAGGCATAAACATCCGTGTAATGCCCTTGGTACGTAAATAACTATTACGTTGTTAATTATGTGCTCGTCAAATAATATACTATAATTTATTACTCCTTCGTAACAATATTATGAAATACTCAATTTGACGAATGTGCATAAACAGAAATTTGTTGTGAATGCCCGAGCTAAGGCTAGTAGATCGTATAAATATACTAAAATCATAAAGCCACTGTTGGAAAAACACTTGATTTAGAGATACCTTCATCATGTTGAAGCCGAAGTTTGGGTGTGATCTCCAAATGAAAATCGATGATAGAAATGTGCAGTATATATACTGGGATAATATTAATGAGTTGGTAGACCGCTGAGACTGCTGACCGCTACACAAGCTGCTGGAAACGATTTCCATAACAACACAATTCTAACACAAGATGAAAATTATATCCGAAAGCGCAAATTGTGCAACATTGGAACACCAACCAAAGATGGTTACGAAGATGGTTACAAAGAAGTTTACGTATGTATTCATATTATGAATCAGGAGTTTATAGCACTAATTCACAAAGCAATTTCCGATAAGTTGAAAATTTGGGATACTGATATTCGACATTATATTATTAATGAAATTGCTCCTATTCATGAGAATATTACTACAACAAAATCACACATTGATTGGGTATTACTACCAATGACATCAAATCACGGATTTCTAAAATTGATGTATGAGAAGTAAAGCAGCATGAAATATTAGAAGAATTGCAAAAACAAACTGTAAAAATAGCCTTTGAGAAAAATAGTAATGCAGATGCGGAGAAGAATTTACGATCGTTTGTCGAACTCGTTAGAGATCAAATCACAAGTCGAGTAGAGCATTTGATTTAATAGTTCTCGAGCGCAAGTCTACCACCAGTACAACATTTGCTGCCACATTATAAACACCATAAGATGAATAAGTTTAGCAAGGGAAAGAAACCTGTTGTGAATGAATTACCTACATAAACGGGCTCGCATAAGTTTTCGAGGCGAAGAACCAGTCTACCTGGTATAGACGATCTTTTTTCCGATTTAATTGAGCTCATCACAAATTCTCGCTTCAATAGAGGTTTTAAATATTTTCTGATTGTAATTGATTTTTAATAGAAGTTCGTAGGGATGGAACCGATAAAGAGTAAGTCATCGAGAGTGTCACGAGCCATGGGATTAATATAGAGGAATTCACATCCACTTATTCCAAAGAATCTACAAACCGATAATTGACATGAATTCTACAATAGTTAGTTTAACTCATTAATGAGAAAGTAATTAATCAAGTATTATTCAACATTCAGCGTAATGAAGGCAGTCATAGTTGAGCTTTCATTCAATTAGAACCATAAAGCAGAAATTATTCAAATTATGTAGTCTATATGGAAACTGTAAATGGCACCAGCTACTACAATCCATTACAGCGAAGAATAATAATACAAAACATAGAACCATAGGTTTACGCATGATGTGTAACCAATATCAACGATAAGGTATAACGGTAAGGGCCTCTTAAATACGGACATAAATAATCTACCGTTTGAATTACACCTGCTGGGATATCAGTTTTGTGGGCCTGGAATTAAACTACAAAAATCTGATGTGGCCAGGCACATGACTTTATCATACAAAATATAAAATTAATAGTTTAGCTGCATGAGAATCTATTTGATTGAGATAAATCCTGTCTGCATTAAAATTATACTAGTTAGCCAGGATTTGACAGATATGTTGATAGTCAATAGTATCAATAGTAGGTATTGTCAAAGCATCAGCATTTGACACTACCTACTCTCATCAGAATAATATTATTTATGTCACAAGTGCCGAAAGTACGGAATAGCGCGACGAACGATGATGCGGCGCGTCACCGATGGCGGAGCGTCGCCGTCGCATGTGAGCGACTCGCGCTATGTAGTTCTCGGCAGGAGTGTCATCAACGTTTTTGTGTTACTTTTTGATAAATACGTATTTAATAAAAATTCAAAAATGGTTGATTTCAGTATAGGAAGTATTAGGATACCACTTCTACAAAACGTCAAGTTTGAAAAGCTAATTCAAATTCTGACAGATTTATATTACTTTGTACTTTGCCGCACTAGAGCGGCAACGTTCCATAGCGGTTCTCCAACCTCTGATGAAATCAGCTGTTTTCGAGTGTGACAGCCATGTAGGACACCTGTATATATTACATGTATGTTGTACTCGCTCGCACACCTGTTTTAGTTTTTATATTTTATATATGTACCAGTATGACTGTAGAAATAAATCAGACATAATACAGACGTTGTACGAGTATCATTTAAATATCCAATATGGCGCAGTCGGTCAAAAGAACAGTGTTTTAGCAAAACCAATTATTAATATGGGAGAAGAAAAAGGTATTTCACCGCTCTCACAAGAGGGAAATGTAGCCGAAAACTGGAAAATATGGAGGCGCAGGTTTATAAATTATTTACAAGCATGTGAGCTGAACAAAAAGAGCCAAGCTGTCCAATGTGCACAACTGTTGCATTATATCGGTCAAACTGCATTCCAAATTTACACTACATTTAATTTGCCCAAGGAAGAAGAAAACAACTTGGAAATTTAATTGAAGAAATTTGACAGTCACTTTTTGCCGAAGAAGCACGTGGACTATGAAAGGTACAAATTTTTTACTCGGAAACAAGTTGTAAATGAAACCATTGACCAATTTACAACCGACATAAAATTCAAGGCGCAAAATTGTGAATTTGGAGATCTGGAAGACAGTCTCGTTAAAAGCATAATAACATGTGGTGTTACTAGCGAAGAATTACGTCAAAGGCTTTTGGAGAAAGATCGAGATTTGGAAGAAGTTTTAAACACATGCAGATCATTTGAGGCATCCAAAGAGCAGGCTAAAGAGGTAGGAATAAGCATCGCCGAAGAAGCAACGGTCCAAGCAGTCCAGTCACACAATAAATCAAGATGGGGGCATTCGCGTTCAGTAGCTCAACCGAAACAATACCGACCAACAGGGGAGCGAAGAAATCATGAAGGAGGATGTAAACGATGTGGAGGAAGACACGAAAGGTATAAATGTCCGGCTTTCCGGTTAAAATGTAAAAATTGTAATAAATTAGGTCATTATGCTAACATGTGCTTTAAAAAGTTGCATTCTTTAAATGTACAAAATGATTTCTTATTTATTGGAGCTATTAATAATAAAACCGAATTTCAGGAACGCAACTTTGCAACCAGCGAATGGTTAATTACGTTAAAAATTCAAAATAAAAATATTAGATTTAAAATTGATACGGGAGCTGTTGTTAATGTGATACCGAAGAGAATGCTAGATTATTTGCATATTGAATATAAAGTTAATCAAACAAATGAAACACTTAGTGCATATTCAAATAATATAATTCCGATAGAAGGTAAAACTGTTTTGCAATGTACTTATAAGAACTCTACAAAAAATGTTACGTTTTATATTGTAAAAACCAACGCACCGCCAATCTTAAGTTTACAAACTAGCATAGAATACAATCTCATCAAAAGAATTGATACTTGCAATACAAATGAAATAATTAATAAAAATATAAATACTTTTCAAGGAATAGGATGCATACAAGATAGATATCATATTGAAATAAACCCTAATATAAAAGCTGTAGTTCATGCAGCTAGGAAAATACCGTTGCACTTAGAAAGTAAATTAAAACAAAAATTACATCATCTAGTGAAGAATAATATCATAAGAGTTGAAGATAAACCAACTGATTGGGTAAATTCGTTAGTTATCGTAAGAAAACCGAATGGAGATTTACGACTATGTCTAGACCCTCGCGATTTAAATAGAGCAATAAAAAGGGAACATTATCCATTGCCAACAATAGACGAAATTTCTCATAAACTTTCAAATGCTAAATATTTCAGTACATTAGATGCAAATAATGGCTTTTGGCAAATACCATTAGATTATTCAAGTTCAAAACTATGTACATTTAATACCCCATTTGGGAGGTACCGTTTTTTGAGAATGCCGTATGGGATCTGTTCAGCCCCGGAAGTTTTTCACAAAAAATTCAAAAAATTATTTAATATCGAAGGCGTTGAAGTCTATGTAGATGACATTATTGTATGGGGAAGTACTAAACAAGAACATGATTTACGCTTAGAAAAAGTTTTTCAAATTGCAAAAAGTAACAACATAAAATTTAATAAAACAAAATGTAAATTCTCAGTTACAGAAATTAAATATATGGGTCATATATTTTCAGATAAAGGAATGTATCCAGATAATTCCAAAATAAAAGCAATTGTTGAGATGCCGAAACCTACAGATATTAAAGGTGCACAAAGATTGTTGGGTTTAGTTAATTACGTAAGTAAATTTATACCGAACGCATCTGTAATTACTGCACCCTTACGTGAATTGATAAAATTAAAAAATGTTTGGAACTGGACGCACGAACATGATAAAAGTTTTAAGTAGCAAACCAATTTTGCAATTCTTTGACATAAATAAAACAACTACATTATCAGTTGATGCATCTCAAAATGGATTAGGAGCTGTGATTTTACAAAATAATTTACCGTGTGCATATGCGTCAAAAGCACTTACTTATACACAAACTCGTTATGCACAAATTGAAAAAGAATTGTTAGCAATTTTAGTTGGTTGTGAACACTTTCATCAATATCTCTACGGTAAGAAATTTTATGTGCAAACTGATCATAAGCCATTGATTTCAATTTTCAAAAAACCTTTGGTAGACTGTCCACCTAGACTACAAAGAATGCTCATAAAATTACAGAAATTTGATTTTGATATATACTATGTACCGGGTAAAAAGTTGTACGTGGCGGACACTCTTTCTAGGGCTTATATAAATGATAAAAAAATGATCAAAGATAATGATGATAGGGATATTGAGGCTCAATTATGTCTAATACAAAACAGTAGTAATCTTTCAACTATCACGCTTGAAGATATAAAAAGAGAAATAAATAAAGACTCTAATTTAGTAAAATTAAAAAATTATACAACTACAAAATGGCCACACAACATAAAAACCCTTAATAAGGAATTAAAATATTATTATAGAATTAGAAGCAGCATAACAGAGGTGAAAGGATTATTGTATAAAGATTCTAAAGTAATTGTTCCTAATAGTTTAGTCAAAGAAATGCTAGGTAAAATTCATTACAGCCATCAGGGCATAGATAGAAGTAAAAGCATAGCAAGAGAATCTCTTTTTTGGCCTGATCAAAATATAAACATAGAAAATTATGTAAAAAATTGTGATATCTGCAACACTTTTAAAAATAGTCAAAGAAAAGAACCCCTTAAACCACACGAAATACCACACCGTCCATGGGAAAAATTGGGTGCAGATCTGTTTCAATTTGATGATAAAATGTATTTAATTGTTATTGATTACTATTCGAAATTTGTCGAATTACAGCTTTTACCGAAAACATTAAGCATAAATGTTATTACAAGTTTAAAATCTATATTCGCTAGACACGGAATTCCAAATGTATTAATTAGTGATAATGGACCGCAGTTTTCGTCCAAGGAATTTCAATCATTTGTCAAACAGTGGGGAATAAAACATAATACTAGTAGTCCAAGATACCCGCAATCAAACGGTATGGTTGAAAGATCAATACAAACGATAAAAAACATGTTAAGAAAGGCTAAATCGAATGATAGAGACATGTATTTAGCACTTTTACAATACAGAAATACACCGATCAAAGATCTTCAATTATCACCAGCACAGTTATTAATGTCAAGACGTTTAAGATCTATAATTCCTATTGATCATAATTTGTTAAAACCTAAGATAGCAAATATTCCTAATATTAGACAAAAATTACATTATAAACAGCACTTACAGAAAACATATTATGACAGAAATAGTAGAAAATTGCCAAACTTGAGAAACAATGAAAATGTTAGAGTGCAAATAAATAAGAAATGGCACAAAGGAAAAGTAATGAATAAAGTTAGACCAAGATCATACAAAGTAAAATTAGACAATGAACAAGTATTAGAAAGAAATAGAAGATATATAGCTAATCTGCCAGTTGAAGAAAGAAGGAAAACAAGTATACAAAATACAGAAACCTTAATGAATTTTAAAACTTACAACAATAATAATTTCTATAAAACTGCTAGTGGTAGAGTTAGTAAACCACCACACAGATTTGGGTATGATTAGTTTTAGTTAGAATTAAGAATGTAATTAGTTTGTAAGTTGATTATGTATCTTAATTAATAATGATTAATTTAGTTTGAATAAAGGAGATGTAGGACACCTGTATATATTACATGTATGTTGTACTCGCTCGCACACCTGTTTTAGTTTTTATATTTTATATATGTACCAGTATGACTGTAGAAATAAATCAGACATAATACAGACGTTGTACGAGTATCATTTAAATATCCAATACCATAGACATTTCTGTGGTGACAACACAAAAAAATATTTGTCAAATCCAGGCTACTATGTAGTTTCATATCAATGCAGATGCGACCGATCTCAATCAAATAGAATTTGGTATTGAACCTAAACTATTAATTTTACCCAAAATTATCATAGGCATAAATTACTCAAAATTTCCTCTACTTTAATTTATTATTTAACCTTTTTGACGAAATTACAGAAATGGCGGCTCATTTGCAAAATCCTTCAAAAAGGCTTATAATAAACTACCAGTTCGTTTGGACCCATTTGAACCAAAAGCTTTTCAGCTCTAAGTTTGGTCATAAAACTTCTAAATATGAACTTTCATCCCGATACGTTTAGTAGTTTCTCCGGAATCGTCGCCACAAAAATCGTTTACACACACACATACACACATACACACATACACATACACAGACATTTTTTGTACCTTGGTCAAAAATGTTCAGGGGACCCATAAAGACCTATTTCCGCTAAAATCTCAAATTTTTTTTTCGGCACGATTACAATACTTCATCATACTGCGTATGATAAAGTAAAAAATCTGATGTGGCCAGGCACATGACTTTATCATACAATATATAAAATTAATAGTTTAGCTGCATGAGAATCTATTCTATAGTCTATAGAGATAAATCGTAGGTATTGTCAAAGCATCAGCATTTGACACTACCTACACTACGTCATTAGAATAATAGTTATTTATGTCACAAATGCCGAAAGTACGGAATAGCGCGACGAGCGGTGATACGGCGCGTCACCGAAGGCGGAGTGTCGCCGTCGCATATGAGCGAGTCGCGCTATCTAGTTTTTGGCAGGAGCGACATCAACGTTTATTGTGTTGCTTTTTAACAAATACGGATTAAACTAAAATAAATGATTTCTGTATAGTAAATGCTAGGTTGGTACCACTTTGACGAAAGGTGCGTTCCGATTGGTAGGTAATGGTAGCTAATGGCGGTGGTAGAATACGAAATTATAGTATTTCTTACATATCGTGATAATGACACATATTAGTTTGCATGTACATAAACATGAGTCACTAACAATTTTCTATTGGAAATACTATAACGGCGTCTGCTACCACTGCCATTATCACTAATGAAGACGCACCTTAAAAAGGTAATTCAAATTCTGACAGATTTATATTTGATCATGACACATCCCTACCAACATACTAAAATAAAAGTACACTATCGCTATACTTTATTTATAATTTCCTCAATGTATCATTTTTAGAATTAGATATAAAGACGGGTTGATATTTCTTATCAACAAACAATCAAATTGGTGATATTATTTTATTTGAAATTTGTATTTTATAATTTTGCGCACTACAGCGGCACGTTCTGGTTCTTCAACCTCTGATGAGATCAGCTGTTTTCGAATGTGACAACACAAAAAAATATTTGTCAAAATCCTGGCTACTATGTAATTTCATATCAATGCAGATGCGACCGATCTCGATCAAATAGAATTTGCTCTTGAAGGTAAACTATTAATTTTACCAAAAAATGTTATAGGCATAAATTATTCGAAATTTCCTCTACATTAATTTATTAATTAACTATTTTGTCAAAATTACAGAAAAGGCGGCTCATTTCCAAAATCCTTGAAAAAGGCTTAGAATAAACTAAAATGCTAAACTATTAATTTTACCAAAAAACGTCATAGGCATAAATTATTCAAAATTTCCTCTGCTTTAATTTATTATTTAACTATTTGACGAAATTACAGAAATGGCGGCTGATTTCTAAAATCCTTGAAAAAGGCTTGGAGTAAACACCCAGTTCCTTTGGACCCTTTTGAACCAAAAGCTTTTCAGCTCTAAATTAGGTCATGAAACATCGAAATATGAACTTTCGTCCCGATACCTTCAGTGGTTTCTCCGGAATCGTCGCCACAAAAATCGTTTACACACACGCACAGACACACACACACACACAGATATTTTTTGTACCTTGGTCAAAAATGTTCAGGGGACCCAAAAAGACCTATTTCCGCTAAAATCCCAATTTTTTTTTTCGGCATGATTACAATACTTTATCTTACTGCGTATGATAAAGTAAAAATATTGCAACGTGGTGACGAGGAAGTGAATAGACTGGACGTAGCCTGTTGGCCTCACGATATTGCATATTCCAAGCATAAAACTCTCTAGAGTCTAGAGGGATGCCATCGAGCGGATAGAAAACTCGAGTATAGTCCTTGGGATAGAGTGACCTCATCAGACTGTAAATGTGGTGAAAAGGCATCCGCCTAGTTGGTTACCAAACGAAAACTTGGTTGAAAACAGTCTAAGAAAAATGACAAAACCAAAGTTGCATTCCACAAATCAATTGTAAACAGAATTACCAAGACAAGCTGATTATTTGAGAGATGCATCACGTTTAGTGCACGGTTAGCTATTAAAGATGTTGGGGAAAAGGCGACGGTACGGGTTCCCCGTATAATCCCAATCCCCAAGACTGGAGGTATCATGCCTACCAGAGTATAAGGTTATTTGGTATGGTCAGATTCGTGGCGATACATTTTATGTCGGCGTCCCAGCTTTTCATAAATGTAGAGCGGATAATCCTCTATGCGGACATAGTTTCAATAAAATGATACTAGATGGCGCCCAATGAAAACACTGACATTAAATTAAAATTTATTGAGAATAGTGATTTTTCGTTCAATTGTGATATAAATTTCTCTAATATTGCGAATGGCGATGTAATACTGGGTTTCAATGTTCTCTCTCGATAACTAAGCGTCGCCCTTTTCGATATGGTTCGTTAAAATGATACTGGATGGCGCCAAAATCAGAACGCTAGCATTGCTCAGTTATGATATAAATTCCTTAACAATAGGAAATGCGATGTAATACCGTTTCAAACATTCCCTCTCTATAATTGTGAGTGCGAACTCCACTAATATTATGTAAGAGCAAGGAAGAGAAATAAGCTAGCGCCCCCAAAGCATTTAAGCGGAACTGATACCTCGTCGACGCAAGGTCACCAAATTCTGGGACAGAAATGTACTGGAGTGACAGTACTTATCTCTCTACGCTGCTGCTACCAGCCGTTTTTATTGGTCTCTCGGCATTAGGAGGCATTAGGTGGAGCGGCAGGTGTATACAGAGCCATCAGAAGTGGACAAGAAGATCGAGATAAATTAGCATAATCGGAACGTCCTAATAAAACGATGGAAGTGATAGCTATTGATAAAAATGATCTAGATTATTCTTGAAGAATAAATCAGGTCTAGAATTATACTTGAAGTATTTTTTTTGCAGAGCCCAAGGGACAGACCCCTGACTAACATCGATTTGTTCAGACATACTAAACTATTAAAAGTTCCTAATTTTCGAGGAATATTTATGCGTGACACAATTCCGTAAACACCACAACCGAGTGTGCATTGTTAATTTGGACGACAGTGAAAGTGGGAACTCACTGCGTAGCATATCAGAAGACTGGATATTATGTCATCTACTTTGACAGTTTTGGTAACGTGAAGCCACCAAAGGAACTAATAAAATATTTCAAACATTGTAACAACATGCAAGCATACAAACGCACAAAAGAGCAATATGTACTTACAATTGTGGTCATTTATATCTACATTTTCTAATAAAGCATAAATAGAAGTGCACTCAACAAAATTGTTTAATTATGTGTCAGATGTTCACCCTTACAAGTGTTTCGAGTACACTATCCATTGATTTTATTTCTCCAATCGATTTGGAACTTGGATCTCAGTATTCGTTAGCGTAACTCGCCCTGCAGACAATAGCATTCCAAATATTCAAGAAGGTGAGAATAATAAATTTCATTACGGTGTTTTCAAACTGGATAGTAGTATAAATATCCATAAGGGCGTAATCGATATCCCACCTGGAACATATGAGCTCGACGATATTCAGCCATACAACAAATTCCATTACACTCATCACGAGTTGGATAGTGGCATAGATATTCACGACGGTGTGATCGAAATTCCTACAGGATCGGATGAACTCAGTGATATTGAGGCATACTCATTCAATCTCTACGATCTCAAAGTTATCATATCGGAAAAGCTGTCGATACTTGGAAACCCTAATTTCGACCATTCCATAGTTGGTGAGGAGATACATACATTCCGTCCCCAAACCAACTCATTGCAGCGTAATGACGAAATCGAAATCATCATCAATCAGCAGGATGCTCTGGCTTCGATGTATGAACGTGCCCTATATATTGAAGGTTCCATCGAGCATTCGGCTACTAGGGGGGGGGGGGGGGGCGATGCTAAGATTACAAACGCTTTGGGAGCGTTTCTTTTCGAATCTATTAGCTATGAACTCAATGGTATCGAGATTGATAGAATTAGAGATCCTGGAATTACGACACTCCTGAAAGCATACTTATGATTGAATGCAAATCAGTGCAAAATCTATCAAATTTCTGGTTTAGAATATACACTCGACCATGGTATTTATACTCTACATAGTAATGTAATAAAGGAGTTTTATCTAGTAATAAGTAAACATTCGATAAGTAAACATGGTCCCATTCGGTTGACCGAAAGCGCAGGGTCGGGTGTGGATAATCCTCGGGAGGTCGCTGATTTCACGATTTTTTTTTCTTCGGACAAGGCGGGTTAACACCAAAAAATTAAGGAGAATTTTATAAGATTTTTGTTCCTCATATTCAGTTGCATTGCCCCTACAAATGATTCTTTCATTTTTTGTACACCGAAAAAAGTATTTGTTGATGTATATAAACACACAATAGGATATGATATTGCAAAGCCGAGATGATATTATGCATTTAGTAATGGTATTGAGTTGGTACTACCTCTCAAGTGATCCACCATATACATTTCTAAAACTGATAAATGGATCTCCTAATGAATGCTATCAAGTTTTGTAACTTTTACAAATATTGTTGAATAACCTTCGTTCACATCTCAAGTTTTATAAAGGTTCGGATTCTTTCTCTTTAGCAAACAATCCGTAAATGACGGTACTACTATATATAAATTACCAGATTTACATTTTGTAGGTATTGTTTGCAGTAAAAATCTCCGGAAAATATTTACGTATTTTAAATTAGCAACGCTAAAACAACCTATGTATTACCTACTTTTTTTATTGGAACGTGGAGAAAAAAAGATATAATTTGTAACAAGCAGGCATACTTTACATGTGAAACTAATAAGTAAAGAAAATTTATACAGTGTACGGAAAGAAAGATATTTTAAAATACCTACCAATTTTTTATCTAAATTCTTTTTAATTTAGCCACTTTTTAATAATCTATTTGCCTGGCGATAGATGGGCGATAGTGCCTGGCGACATGGCATAATATCGTTATGGTATAATCTAATATTTCTTGTCTCAATCTTAATATAAATATAAAGTCCGTTAATTCCCATCGGTTAATGCATTATTTTATTGGAAGTGAATTGAACTATATCATAGCAGACCGCCAAAACCGCACTGAATATAGGGCCTGTGACAGTGTCAACCTGACGTGACAGTTGAAAAGCCCATTATAAAACCATTCCATTTATGAAGCCATTTTGAAAACGCACTCATGATCGTCGAGAAGGAACCTGAGTGTGCAAAATATAAGATCAAAAAGTGTTACTTATCTTTGCTGAAAAAAGCTATCGGTCACACAACCAATAATTTACCAGAATTTAGTCAACTCAGCCGATGTCTGCAATCCATTGATGAGTTTATTGCAAGCTGCGATTGCCTTGTATCCTTTGTAACAATTCTGGATGTCACCTGTTATTATTAAATCCAGTCGTTTCAGTGGGTTCAAGATCTCCCACACATAATAAGATTAGTGGATAATGTGTACCAACAGTGCAGTATTTATGAAGAATACATTCCATATTTATTTAAATTATTGGATATATACAGTGCCCCACCAGTATTAACGAAGTCAAGCGATATTATTGAATATGCAGACCATATCACTCAGTACTTATCAATGTTTGGTACGCACGAAATGGAAATACAGTTGCGGTAATATAAGTATTGGTTTTCTTTTAGGTTATATGATAGTAAGCACCAGCAATAGGACACTAGTTAAAGCATTGTGTAATGGCATCAACCGACTGTTCAACTTTAAGAGTGGGCCGAAACAGTGTGTAAGCAACAGAGCCCTTAACGAAATATTAATCCGAAGCAATCTACCAGCCATAATAGCTGATTATATGCACCTTGTTGACACTAAAATGTACATCATTCTATTGGGCATCTTGTGTACTCTCATGCAAACAGAAGAAATTGGTAAATGCCACGAAAATAGCTACGTACTTATGTTGTAAACAACTAAGTTAAGGCGAGATATTGAATTTTCAACAACTTTGTTAATGACCGATTTATGTCCCAAAACGGTTTTTAAAGAGTAACTTTCAACTAATTTCCGAGGTTTAGGTAGTCTAGGAATAGACTTATCAGGACTATGCCGTATCTTAACAGAAAACCGGAAGAACCAGCAAAGAACTATACATTACGAGTTTTCAAACGTCGCTTGTGTGAACACCATCAAACTTGAAAGGTCAGGTTAGTTTTATACTGTTTAATAGTGTTTAGTTTACGAGTATAGTTTTTTTTTTTAATTTCTGTGAATAACTTTACCATTTTCCATGAATGCATAAACGAAATGTCGACGGTGGACATACATTTTTTTATTTAATTTCCGACTTTTAATTCTAAGGCCCAACTTAATTTGGTAAGTAAACAGGGTTAGTACAAGCTACTACCCTAGCTAGTAATAACTAGCTGGGTTGTAGCATGTTATTACAGGCTTATTTTGGGTTAGTTACCTGTCCTACCTCATTAGCAAGGCTACTACTAACTCTCCTACTTCCTAATGTAAATGAGGCTTTACAGCCACATTTCATTTTTTTTTTTAAATAGATACAAATAATTTTTCAAAAAGGTACGAAAATTTACAATTTTTAAGGTTTTGCGAGCATTCTTAAACAACAAGAACCTAATTTAGGTCCATTATTAATTTTATCATAGGTGTTTTCATTTTATAATTTGTTAACCTACAATTTTAATAGAAACGGAAAGTAGGCGCCTTTGATAGATGTTTCAAAAATGACCTAGTCATTGTTTTATTTAGTTTTGCAAGCATGTACGCCAATACCGTGCGTCAAGCGCTTTTCAGACATTTTCATTTGTTCTAAAAAATCCAGTTCATTTGCTACAAATTCCCTAAGAATAGTTTTTAATTTTGGCCAAAAACCCTTGATGCAAAAAGAAACAGCGTAAATCAAAACGCTCGCTTAGACACTTTTCACGTATAAAGTACTTAAAGCATAGTATTTGTTCCGAAAACTGCATGGTGCATATCATGTGGTGCACATATAGAAATCGTCTGGATAAGATAATCTTTATCATCATCGTTCAATTGAGAAAATAAGTACCCGGAAAATTACACGAATTTATTACTCCAAAAGTATGAATTCCCACTGCACATTTTGTATGCAGCTGAACGTTAGGATAATGCCTTAGGTAGTACAGCTACCAACAGTAGCTAATAACTGTAATAACTAATAATACTACTTGCGGAGTATCTGTAAATATGAGCCGGTAGTCGGGTGATCAGTGATCACCGTGTGTTGATGATGAAGCGATCTTTAAAGCAACCAATTTTTACACAATAGTAAGGGTAGGTACTCTTTTAAGACCGGTACAATCCAGATAACAATGGTAGGAGCTGACCGAGTGGACAAGTAAAATTTAATGCTTTGGAGGACGTTCTTCCTTGTGTTCCTAGGGCAACATTTTAGCATAATTTTATGTGAAATCGATAAGTATGCTCACTGGGTACTGTAAATCCATGTGGTTGGATGCATTAGCTATGTAAAGTTTAGTTACTTTCGGGGTTAAAACAAGGCTAACCACCGAACGAGACCAAACCATATCGCCCAATATCACTGTTACCAATGATGTCCAAGCTCTTTGAAAAGTTGCTTCTAAAGAGAATGAAACCTATCATTGCGAGAAAGAAACTAATTCCTAATCACCAATTTGGTTTTAGAGAAAAGCATTCGAGTATAGATCAAGTTCATAGAATAACAGATATCGTAGAGAAAGCATTAGAAGAAGAGGTTATTTGCTCAACAATCTTTCTTGATGTGACACAAGCTTTTGTTAAGGTTTGGCACGAAGCATTGATACACAAACTACAGAGTATGCTACTTTTGCAATACGTCGAGCTGCTAACATCCTCTGTATCTGATAGACTATTCAGAATAAAACAGATTGATGAATACTCGGATCTAGAAGAAGTAACAGCTGGGGTACCCCAGGGTAGTGTATTGGGACCAATTCTCTATCTACTGTATACAAGTGACCTTCCACAGCTGGAAAATGTAACAGTCGCCACATTCGCAAATGACACGGCTCTAACGGCAGTGGGATCAACTATTGGATAATCTACTAGGAATCTTCAACACGCTGCTAATAAAATGTGTAAATGGACAAAAAATGGAAGACCAAGCTCAACGAACTAAAATCTGTCCACATTAACTTGACCAACAAAACCGAGGACATACCTCATGTAAAGATTAACGACGCCATAGTTCCATATGCGACCACTGCAAAGTATTTGGGTATGACTCTGGATACAAAACTACGGTGGAAAGAACAAGCTAAGAAGAAAAGAGTAGAGCTTGGCCTCTATAGAGAACTCTACTAGCTTCTGGGAAGAAACTCTCAGTTGTCAGTACAGAACAAAGTACTAGTTTACAACCAACTACTAAAACCGATTTGGTTATACGGCATCCAGCTTTGGGGTTTCGCGAAAAGCTCCAACATACAAGGAATCCAGACTTTCCAACATAAAGTACTAACGAATATGGTTAACGCTTCTTGGTACATACGGAATAGTGACCTGCATCGTGATCTTGGTGTCCCACAAGTCATCCAAGAGAAAAAGATTCGTCACTAAACATGAATCCCGCCTAAGCCATCACGTCAACATAGAGGCCCTGCAGCTACTGGACAACCAGAATCTAGTGAGAAGACTAAAAAGAACTAAACCCTTCGAACTAGTGATTCAGTGAAATGTAAAAACGCAGAGCACAGTGAGTGAGTAAATTGATGGTTAATCTTTTATATTAGTTTCAATATCCTAAGCACCACATGCTTATTAAAAAAAAACTTTTGTGTATCCTTTACTTTGTACCAGTTACTTTATACAAGTAGTTCCTTTGAGTACTTGGTCTTGAGTACTTTAGAATTAGAATTAGAGAGAATGTGAGTCTGGCCGCTCAACCAGCCATCCACTGCGACCGCAGGGGTCTATTGTGGCTCACCTACTACTACTAGCTAATGTTATACTTCACCGTCCAGGTCCAGTTCTTTAATGAGCCTGATTATCCTATCGGGTGGTGTGTTGTCAAGGTCTTGTAGTTTGATTTTGGTCGTGCCGAAAATCCTGACCCTGATGCCATCTGCGGCTGGACAGGAGCAGATAACATGCTCCATTGTTTCATCATCTTCCAGGCATAGGCGACACTCAGTGGTGTCGGTTAGTCCTATCTTGTTAAGATGATGCCGTAGTCGGCAGTGTCCCGTGAACGCAGCAGTCATGGTTTTGATGTCCACTCTGCTTAAGTTCAGCCAGGATTCAGTTCTGATTTTGGATGGTGATGCAGTCACCGCCCTGAAATGTCTCATCCCAGGGCATCCTGACCAGAAATCCAAGGATTTCGTAACCATCCATCTCTTAATCGAGTGTTTTGCCACGTCTCTCGGAATTCCAAGAGTCGGTTCTGGCCCCTCCGGAACTGTGTTGGCCGCCACCCTGGCCAGGGAATCGGCAGCTTCGTTTCCCTTTATGCCAGCGTGGCCAGGCACCCATACTAGAGTGACCCTGTTTGCCTTCCCTAGACCGGATAATGTTCTCCTACAGTTTTTTACGACGAGAGATTGGTATCTGCTGGTCGCCAGCGAGCGTAGCGCCGCTTGGCTGTCTGAGAAGATTTTAATTGATTTGCCTGTCCAGTTCCTCTTGAAGATTTCCTGAGCGCAGACATCAATGGCAGTTATCTCTGCCTGTAGTATAGTCGCAAATTTGCCAAGGTTGCAGCTTATCTCTGTTCTTGGTTTGCGTCCGTAGACTCCTAGACCGGTGCCAAGGTTGGTACTAGAGCCATCGGTAAACCAGGAGGAATCGGCCTGGAGCAGGGAGGATTCCCTCCTTCCCCAGTCGTCTCTACTTGGTAGTAGGACGTTAAACGATGTCTCCCAGCTGTATTCGGCAGGGATGGTATCACTTCTCATGCCCAGTAGTACGTCCGACTCAATCGTCGTCGTAAGTCTATTGGGCTCGAATTCCACCATTTGCGGCACATTTTCTGCTATGTGCTATGTGCTTGAGTACTTGGTCTTGCATCATTTTGGAGTTCTCCTTTCGTTCACGATGCGTTTTCTCTTGTGCTTTTATTACAATTTTGTCTTGTCCGCCTTTATTCGTACTTTGGACACGTGAAAACTATAGTTACCTCTGTCATTACTGTTCTAGTGGTTATACACGGAAAATAATAAAATAAACATATTAATATAGTATATCATTTGACGAGCACATAAGAAGTATATAAATCGTATGCACGAAGTTTATAGACGAGCCATAGGAAAGCGTGCAAACATTCGAGCGCTTTATATTTATGTGCGAGTCAAATACGACGTGTTATCTACGACTTGATACACTTAACAGTATTTTCAAGAGGCAGGAATAAAGAACCAACTCCAGCAACCCAAACCTCGAGTTTGAAGAAGCTGAGTGCAACATGGTCGGCTTGACAGAGATCGTGCGACCAATCACCTTCTGGAGGGAAGCTGGTCGAAAAGAAGCTGAGGCTACATTTTTGTCGCGCAGAGAGAAGCGGTAGCGCTACCAATGGCAGACATGCTAAAAGAGCTCAAGGCCAGTATTGGAGAAGTTAAGAATGTGGCGATAATGTGGCTCCTTGTGTATCCAGACCAAAGTCACGGTCTGGATGTCCAAGTCATACCTGATTGCGGCGAAGACGGCGGAGGACCTGATCGACTTGCTGAAAACCCAGGACACGGTGCTAAATACAGCACAGTGGAAGGTCGTAGGCCGGCACGAAGAGGAGAAGGGACCAACTCTGATCCTCTACATCGACGAGCCATCGTGGAAGGCGATGGAAAAAGTGGGATTCAAAGCCCACCTGGGTTTCGTCCAGCAACCTTTAAGATCCTCGGAAAGAAGCCGCGAAGAACTCTGAAGGATGGTGAAGGTACTACAGGTGACCACTCCATAGTTGGTATCGCATCCCTGTGCAGACTCCTGGACACAGGGAACTTCGACCTTACCCTAATTCAAGAACCCTGGCAATACAAGAGCGTTGTTAAAGGACTTGGTAACACCAAAGGTAAGCTAATATGCGGTACAAACTCTGAAAAAATCAGGATATGCATTTATGCAAAGAATGATTTACCCATTTAAAAAATGCACGACTTCTGCTCCACAGATCTAACTGCAGCGAAAGGGAAATACATGGGGGCCACCAACTAAAGAATTGGAGGAACTGGTAAAATACTGCAGAACCAAGAGACTGCAGACCCATATCGGTGCGGACGCCAATGCACCCCATGAACTCTGGCGAAGTACCAATACCAACAAAAGAGGTGAGTACCTTTTAGACTACAATATGTCGTCAAACCTTGAAATTTTTAATCAAGGGTTTTAACCCACTTTTGTAACGCCACTGCGCTCCGAAGTGATTGATATAACAATCGTGTCGTGTAACGAAGTGTAACCTCCCAAGTGTTGAAGTGGTATGTGTCCGAAGACTCACTCTCAGACCACCGGTCATAGAACTCAGCAAACCTCGAGCAGTAGCGGTAGCATACTGGAACCCACGTAAAACTTGCTGGGAAAAATATAAGGAAAATCTTAAAGACAGTTATTGAGCGTTAAAGATAACATTAAAAGATAGATGTGGACCACGTGGAGGAACAAACACAGTAACCCTACAGTGACTGCCAAGACACAAAGGGGAGGAAGGCAACGAAAGAGCCGACAAACTGGCAAAAAATGATCGAGTAAACCATGCATTGGCCCAGAACCAATGATAGGCATATCCAGGCATATCAAAGTGTGTAATCAAGTTAGACGTGAGAGAGTAGGCTTACAGAAAACACCGACATATAAACACCGACCGCTGGGAAAACTTGACAGGGCTCCGACATATACTATTGAAGAAACCCTCAAGACATATAGTCGCTGATTAAACTCAGTAGGCACAACCTAAGGATGGTGGCTGGTAGGATGGTAACCTGGCACTGCAGCCTCATGAAGCACCTGCACACTATACAACATCTGAAAGAAGAACTTCGGTGCAGACCTTGCAATGAAGAGAAGGAAGATGCCTCTCATATCATTCTACAACTCACGGAACATGCGGCAGCGGCATCTATGCGTATGAAAACCTTGGAAGTGGGTTGGGCAGTAGGAAGAAGATGCGAAAGGATACAGCTACAAACGTGCTACAAGTGCTGGGAAACTGAACATATCGCGAAGGACTGCAGAGGACCCAGTAGGGAAAAACTCTGCAGAAACTGCGGTAGAAAGCCATAAGTTCAACTCACTACTTTATCGAAATACCTTCCAAGTGAACTACAGTTTAAGGGAGAAAGATGACACGCGCGACAAAACTGCAAACAAGGCTGCAAACCAGATCAAGATAATTTGTTTTTTATAAAAGCGAGTGCCAATTCCACGTGCAAACACGAAAAAGGGCAGAAGCATCTTCAGAGTAAAGAAGTAGTATTATTGCTTGGTCTCTGTTAGGAGTTTAAACTCCATTCTCTAGAAGAATACAGACAATATACAGGCAGTCGTTTGTGGAGTCCTAAGTATTAATGGAAATTCGAATTATCCAAATATGACTTATAATAGTTTTTTTTTATTGTATTGGTTTGTTGAACAGAGAAGCTATGTTTGTTATTATTATCAAATTTTGTTTAATGTTCATATATCTTAGAATTCAACGTGCGGTAATATTCATTGCACAGTGAAGTACAAGGATTTATTATGGTCTCTCGAAATAACAATAAAACTGATCATTACCAATTAATAATGTAAAATAACTCCATGCCTTGATCTCAAGCGAGTTTCCAGCTGAGTTTGCAGCTAAACTTTTGATCAGTTTGTACGCAAAGCCTAGTAAAATATTTTTCACTACCTTTTAATGGTAGTTAAACTAGACTCGGAATATCGATTTGACAGTCATTGTATAAGACTCCTTGCTGTAAGTAAATAATTCCAATAAACAAATACGCACATTGGTAATCATTGTGAAGTGCTTTGACACAACAACCCAAACGCTTCGGTCGCATAAGCCCAAAAATCGTTAGCTTTAAAGAACGCCTCCATCATGAACCATGCTTGTCAACAGCAAACACTAATGAATCAGCCTGTAGGAATTTCTTTTCTGGTCCTTCCGGTGTTTCTGAAATATGTCTTTCCCTTAGGTGCGCAAATATTTGGCCAAGTAAATGTAAACATATTCCAAACAGCCA
The DNA here is from genome assembly GCA_964023965.1 of Melinopterus prodromus. Classification (NCBI taxonomy): domain Eukaryota; kingdom Metazoa; phylum Arthropoda; class Insecta; order Coleoptera; family Scarabaeidae; genus Melinopterus; species Melinopterus prodromus. The sequence continues at coordinate 1,876 of CAXIES010000676.1, read as the reverse complement.
CCTTCTTGCAGAATATGTAAGTATGGTGAGGCGGAAAGGTGCGCTTCCTTTGCAGCGGCGGGCTACGGCATCTAGCGGCGAGCGGCTGCGGCTTAAGACTGGCATCATTGTTCAGGTATACTTGTAGAGACTGGTTCAAAATTCGTCATTGTTTCAGCTACAACCGTCAGCGCCCACTGCACAGGAAACGTACCGTAAAACGGGGCTACTTGAATAAAGCAAGACTACTTGAAAACGTACGCAGTCTTTTTAAAAAAGTTAGGACCTTAATTTATTTTGCGTTAGTTGAAGCACACCCTGGGAAGATTTATCCAATTTTTCAAAATAGCGAAATTAAAATACACTATTAGTCAAATATATTAGTGCTGGTTACTCATTCATAGTTATATTAATGTAATATATTTTTAGGTCGCTTATTCATCAAGAGAGATATCATAGACTTGATAATACACAATTTGCTTTTGCCAGGTTCTGAGACAATGTCAAAAGTTGACTTGTACGAATACAAAATTCCAATCCATTTCCATTTATCCCTAAAAGCACTTTATCGATTATTGGAAGTATTCTATGTGGCTCCGAAGAAATTCAAGAAGGAAATTAAGTGCGCAGTTAGTTCGCAAGGATGGGTGTAAGAGTTTATTTTAGTTAAAAGTCTGTAGTTTATATTACAGTCATATATACAGTCAATAAAATTAATGCATACTAGAGCCTTCACAAAATAAAGAAAACCAGTCGGATAGTTTTGAAAATTGGTCGATATGTTCTTTTGACTTTGCTATTGATGTATTAAAGTTCTGGCTCTGGATTCTCTAACCCTAACCGATGAACCACTCACAGGGAGTGATTTACCGGTTACAGAGTTGAGGCTATGATCTAGGTCAGCTAACGCCGCCATCTTGGAGTTAGCCCGCACCCTTATGCTTCTTTGCGTGTAACTACTTAGTTATTAACTTCTATTATTTATTTATTTTAGTATTTATTTGTTTTAATATTTATTTTTAGAATTCACGGTGTAATTTGTTCACGACATCAGTGACAAAAATGAAACCAGGCAAATTAAAAACTACCATTTTGCTTTCCAACTCTGGTAGGCTCAATACGAAATGTTTACTATTTACTATTTACTTCCGTTAATTGTTTCACGACATCACTGACAAAACTAATATCAGACATGCAGGCAAAAAAACAATATTTCTTGACAAAATTAATGACGAAGGTCCAAACTTCCATTTTCTTTCCAACTCTGATAGGCTCCACAGAAAATTTTAATAATTTACGTACATCAGTTACTAAAAAAACAGATATGGCCAAACAAACAACATTTGTTGAATAAATGAATAATGAAGATCAAAAATTGCCATTTTCCAAAACTCGTACTTCCAGAAGCTATCAACTTGACAACTGAAAATTTATAGATAAAAATTAGGTCCATATGGAGACACACTTTATGGATAAATTTGCATTCTATTACTTTATGTATCTGATCACAACAAATATTATTAAATAGGAGCTATTTTACTTAAAATTTTATCTCATCATTAGCATATGAATTTCCTTCTGCTTCGGATTCGGCTTCGGCCGCAGGTATCGGAAAAACCGAAGTTCAGCTGCGGCTTCGGCCCAAAATATCACCTTCGGTCGGACTCTACATAAACTACATAAAACTAAAACCCATTAAATATTAATCATCAGCAAAGAAGTTTCATTTATTTAATTACGTTGATGAAAAATAAAGTTATTCCTCGATGAATACATGAAACAGTGCTTCTTACAGTGCACGAGCTCGAGTAGGCCATCCGGTTATAAAAATATATCTCGTCCATTCCACGAATACAATTGGCTAGTAATCATCTTATTTTTTTTTATTAATTATCAG
>CAXIES010000675.1:55000-128236 GCA_964023965.1 Melinopterus prodromus | reverse complement strand
GATGAATATTCAATCGTGTACGGCAGTTATGAGTGGTGAGTACTGAAATCATCACTCATTCTGATGAGTGACCAATCGTTACTCATCACAACGAGTGATGATTAATTTAACTAATTAAAATAATTTTATCATCACTTGTTACTCAATCACTCGATTGCCAAATGCCCAACTCTGGTCAAACCCAATAGACCATACCACAGTAAATGGGGGGGGGGGGTATAAAAATGAGTATGTATTTGGAAAATAAAACTTGGCGTGCCCGAGAATTTTTTCAGTAATAGTTTCTATTTATTCTAATCAATTTATTCCATGATTTTAGCGTCAATGCACGTATTTACACCAAACACAACAACGGACTTTGTATAATTTTAAACGACAATAGAAAGCTTGTAAAGAATTTGTTAACAATAAAGCGCTGACCACGCATGAAGGTTGACGGCGCGGCAGTGACAGCTCTTTGTCTACTTTTTGTCAGAAAGCCTTAACTGGGAAAAGAAATAAGTATAAAATTATAAGTTTGGTATCGATATAACTCAGAAACTACTTAATACATTTAAATTGGAGTTTCACACATAAATTCATTGTATTTGTAGTCTGTCCTCAGCGTGGTACATTGACCTACGCACAAGGGGGTATTTGACCCGAAAACCTGGCCAAAATTATTTTTTTTCACCTTAAAGGGCTCTAGATGCGTTGTTTTATTAATGTATAATATTTTAACCTTCATACTAAGAATTTGAAGGTTAATAACTTAATAAACACAATAAAGCAGTACAAAATAGGAAAAAAGCAAACTGTATTAAAAATTGTTCTTCACTGCACTACACCTATTGTAAATTAATTACTACTACAACATTTATCATCAATATCTTTTGTGATTTTATTTCTATCATGGTCTACTTTATAAATTTATAAAATAGTATAGTGCATGTACTATTTAAATACGCAGTATTGACAGATTTCCAATTGAACAATACATGTCGTTTCTGAGTTATATGAAATAATATTTTTGGGCCTGTTATGTTGTAAAAAAATCTTGAAAAATGTTTTATATTTTTAGACCAGTGGTAGAGGAAGAAAATGAAAGTTTACACCAGTCGATATTGTGTATTGAAACGGTACTTACGCTATTCATGCTATTTTCCGTTCGATGCATTCCTTTTAAGACGTGATAATAGAGGCAATTAAGAACCTATTTTACCATATTTATCACTATAAAATCTATTATTTTTAATATTATTTTGAAATTGTCTAATATTTATGCTTATTGTTTCCATGAAAACTTTCGAAATTTGATCATACTTAAAGCTGAAACGGTCGTTTTTTAGTGGTATAACCCTAATACGCATGTGTTGGAGCCGGATTCGCATTCCGCGTAAACACATTTATCGAAAACGCCTAACCAGTTTCTATTCACAAACTTACTATTGTCTCTCCTCAACAAGAATCCATTTTAAACCAGTGAACTGTGTATGCGAGTAGGTACTTTCGATGTATTTTCTTGCCTTGAATATGAATCCGATTGGCTTCAAGCAACAAATTTCCAAGAAATTCATATACAAGTACAAAGTTAAGGTTTTGTTCGGATGATTTTTAAGTCTAGATTATCGGGGTTGTCTGCTATACGTGATCCAATACGGAAAAATATACGTACAGAACGGCATTTACAACATACAAGATGCATTGAACATAGAATTGTCAATATCTCGATAACCGTAACCATTTGTATATAACTAAATATGGTTAAATATGTTCTAAATTACCTCTACTATCACGGTATAGAGAAATTGCATGAAATTACATATAAGCCGGTACATCAATTTTTAGATTTTCCTTTACAACGTATTAGAAATAAAATCACAAGAACCGCATCCGCACCTATCCGCAGCAGATTTTCCAGTAGTTTTAATGTCAAATATGTATACTATTATTTGAACCACTTTCAAAAGCTTAATTAAGCTAAAAACTAAACTAAAACACTCAAGTTCTGCATAAAACTGTATTTTTTACAACAGCGAATGTTCTCGGCCCAGCTATAAACAAAATTGTGCGTAAATTTTAATAAAAATAATGTCGAATGAAAGTTCATACTTGGTTCCAAAGAATGTATAAAAAAAGGTCACATTTTTCCTTAAAACACAAAATTGTAACCGTTTTCAAAAGCGTCAACTTATGTGCATCTATGTTCAGCCATACAAAAATCTAACTTTTGGCTGACAACAACACGCGGCGGAGGGCCCAGGTGAAAAAATATTGCCGCCTTTTAATACACCGGTCCTTCACCTATCCCAGAAACTCGTTTACTTTTTGGAGTTTAACAATTTAGAAATTTGATTTATGGCCAGCTTTTTGGGTTAAATACCCCAATGTGCTACGTTGCGAAGGCCGACGTAAAATATATAAATAAAAAAAATCATCAAAAAATAAAATAATAACTAGTTGGGTAGTTTGACTTACATCGCGACAAAGCATATAAATAGGGTACCTAATTAGTTCTTGCACGGTAAGCATATTACACTTAGAACTTAGTTAACCGAGTAAAAAACATGTTATTACCCTTAGAAAAGCCCTCATAAAACCAATCATGTTTTGTTAGGAACTATAAACAAGTCCCATGTATATTGCCGTGTAATGCTTAATCATCCTCGGTAATATATATTATCATATTAGTGCTAAATACTTAATAAATGACTTTTAATACTATTACTAAAAGTGACTGTTTATTTTGTGAGAACCGAGTTTACGGCCTATCATATACATGCTATATAATAATGGCCTCTTGTGACCTCCGTAGGTTTGGCAACACCGCTGGAGTTATCAGCGACACATCAGTTTCCGTTCATATATAAATTGCGGAGGTCACTTCGTACCCTTTGTGTACCTTATATATGACATACTAAAAAATCAAAAATCGTTTCCCTTCTTTTGATGCTCGCGTAGCGAAAGTTCCCCTCATTAAAAATATGCAATCAGATCAATAATATATTATCTGGAACACCCCGTATATATATATATATATATATATATATATATATATATATATATATATATATATATATATATATATATATATATATATATATATATATATATATATATATATATATATATATACATATGGTTGCTACGGTGTGGGCTCCAACGCGTATGACAGAGTGTACGTTGTCACCTCATATATAACGTTGATGGCTCCAAAATCGGAGGTGACAACGTATCGCCTAGTTTTCAACGGAAATGTGGTCTAGGTGGCTCAGGGAGCTCAAATCCAAAATTTGCGTCGGAGCCGATAACGTCCATTATATATGTACGGACAAGTCATGTTAGTTCAAGCGTAGATCACGAGCGCTAGTGTCGCCCATACTAGATACGGCCGCTACGAAGTCACCTCCGCATATATGACCTCGTGTTTTGTATCGTACAACGTACGCTGTGACATCCGAAAAACGCTGGCAACGTTGCGGAGGTGATAGCGCAAGAAACATATATTATATGAGTATTTTCATATTTATTTCTGCTCTCGGACGCAGTTGAGTTGTGCATGGTATGCGAGCTACAAAGGTGTTTGGTTCAAATCCAGGCATTGGCTGAATTTTTTATTTCTAATTTTTTATTTCAAAATTACATCGCGCTTGTATTTATCGTTTGTTATTTATTTTGAATGGCATATATGGCTGCTTTATGTCAACTATTCTAGTGTACGCACATTGCAAATATTATTTGAAATAAAACTAAATAAATTTTTTGCGGTGCTATTACATCAATAAATTCAATAAATTCCACATACCTTTTCTTGTGTTCACCACAAATCCCATTGAATCAAGTACTCAAGTAGACATATTAAAATATGTTGGGGGAATTTTTAGGTAATACGACTAAATATTACATACATTATTTTGAAAATTTGAGACATGAAAAGACCGACATAGACAAGAAAATGTTTACACTTCGCAGTTATGTATTATACAAAAATGTGTAGCAGTAGCCAAAGTTTCTCCGGGTGCCTGGGTTTTTAGCTTATTTATTGTTTTTTATAATCTCCAATAAATACCCTATTGTCACAGTAAACTGTAGTGGTAGGCATGAATAGTACAGCACCTAGTTTAGTTTATTGATCATCATTGTAGATATCAATTAAGGTAACAAGCTACAGTCGCGGAAAGATGTATGTTCGACGCCGATTTTTCTTGGGGCGAAATACTTCAAAACCTACACAACTAATTGTGAATATACAGGGTCCTGCAATTAAGCTCCCGTCTTCTGTAGGTCACTTACTCATTAAGCTAAGAGTTTGACATGTTGCAAGCTTACCCTGTACTCCAAGGTACAATTCAAGAAATTATTTTTATTATACAGGCTGTTCCAAAATTGTGCAACGCCATGGTAATATATTTTTTTAAATTGCATGCTATACATTTTTCTACACATTTGGAAGCCTTTTATGGTTGCCTACATATCACCAAAATTTTATTGAAATTGGTTGGGTGACCGCAGCGGAAAAAAATAAAAACCAAAACAAATTTATTTTGCATCGTAGGCTTTAAAAATCAATAATAACTCATATAACTCATATATACACAAAGCCGAGGCGCACATTGTAAAACTATTAGCGTGTGTGCAGGCTGTTCCATAAGATAGTACCAACGTAAACTTATGTTTTGTTAAATGGAACAACCTATATTTCGGCACAATTTTTAATTCCTCGCAAAATTTTACGACAATGAAAAATAACATAACAAACTGTAAACTTTATACTTTTTGATTTATTGGCATTTTTAATGGAAAACAGCAGTCTAAGAAAGATTGTATATATCAATACCGGTTTTTAGTTTTATTGCTCTGGCTTTGATTATGATTACGTAAGAAGCGTTCAATAACCGTGATTACCTGCCGTATCCAAATTGTGCACCGGTTGGTCATAATCTGCAACAAAATATTGCAAACTGGTTGTCCTAAGAAAGATAATTTTTTTTAAATGGAACACCCTGTATTGAATTAATTTTTTGTATTCTATGCATCGTTCTGCACAAGAAGTAGTAGCACACACCAGTGCTAAAGTAAACAATCCTTATATTTATATAATTGTCTTTTTTTCTCTTTCACGGTATTATGTCTGGGAAATTATCTGCAATTATCTCTAATTAACCTGAAAAAATAGATGCGGCTGTAATTGTTCTTAGTAATTTTCATTCAGAACAAATCAAGCCAGATCTAAAAATCAAATAACATAAATGACGGACAGATTTTTATAACACATATCTATAAAAAGGGATAAGTTTTGATTTAAAGATTTATATGTTGTGGGGGTTGTATAAAATATTGTATCCGCGCCTCTATTTTACTTTCATCAGCGTGAAAGTATATCGAGCTTCTATTATGTTTTAAAACAGTGTAATTTCTATAGAACGGTCATCACTCATTGCGCGTTAATCGCGCAGTGATGAATATTCAATCGTGTACGGTAGTTATGAGTGGTGAGTAAAGAAATCATCACTCAATTTCTGATGAGTGACCAATCGTAACTCATCACAACGTGTGATGATTAATTTAACTAATTAAACTAATTTTATCATCACTTGTTACTCAATCACACGGTTACCAAATGGCCAACTCTGGTCAAACTCAATAGACCATACCACAGTAAATAGGGGGGGGGGGTATAAAAATGTGTACGTATTTGGTAAATAAAACTTGGCGTGCCCGAGATTTTTTTCAGTAACAGTTTCTATGTATTCCAATCAATTTATTGCATGGTTTTAGCATCAATGCTAAATACGCAATTTTGTCTAAATACGTAGACAAAGCACAACAACGGACTGTACAATTTTAAACGGCAATAGAGTGCTTGTAAAGAATAAGTTAACTATAAAGCGCTGACCACGCATGAAGGTTGACAGCGCGGCGGTGACAGCTCTTTTTCTATTTTTTGTCAAATAGCACTAACTGGGAAAAGAAATAAGTATAAAATTATAAGTTTAGTGTCGATATAACTTAAAAACTACTTAATAAATTTAAATTGGACTTTCACACATAAATTCATTGTATTTGTAGTCTGTCCTCAGCGTGGTACATTGATCTACGCACAAGGGGGTATTTGACCCGAAAACCTGGCCAAAATTATTTTTTCACCTTAAAGGGGTCTAGATGCGTTGTTTTATTTATGTATAACATTTTAACCTTCATACTAAGAATTTAAAGGTTAATAAGTTAATAAACACAATAAAACAGTACAAAATAGGAAAAAAGCAAACTGTATTAAAAATTGTTCTTCACAGCACTACAGCTATTGTAAATTACTTACTACTACAACATTTATCATCAATATATTTTGTGATTTTATTTCTATCATGGTCTACTTTATAAATTTATAAAATAATATATTGCATGTACTGTTTAAATACGCAGTATTGACAGATTTTCAATTGAACAATGCATGTCGTTTCTGAGTTATAAGAGATAATATTTTTGGGTCTGTTATGTTGTAAAAAAATCTTGAAAAAAGTTTTATATTTTTAGATCAGTGGTAGAGGAAGAAAATGAAAGTTTACACCAGTGGATATTGTGTATTGAAACGGTACTTACGCTATTCATGCTATTTTCCGTTCGATGCATTCCTTTTAAGACGTGATAGTAGAGGCAATTAAGAACCTATTTTACCATATTTATCACTATAAAATCTATTATTTGTAGTATTATTTTAAAATTGTCTAATATTTATACTTACTGTTTCCATGAAAACTTTCGAAATTTGATCATACTTCAAGCTGAAACGGTGGTTTTTTAGTGGTATAACCCGAATACGTATGTGTTGGACCCGGATTCGCATTCCGCGTAAACACATTTATCGAAAACGCCTAACCAGTTTCTATTCACAAACTTACTATTGTCTCTCCTCAACAAGAATCCATTTTAAACCAGTGAACTGTGTATGCGAGTAGGTGCTTGCGATGTATTTTCTTGCCTTGAATATGAATCCGATTGGCTTCAAGCAACAAATTTCCAAGAAATTCATATACAAGTACAAATTTTAAGGTTTTTTTCGGATGATTTTTAAGAGTCTAGATTATCGGGGTTGTCTGCTATACGTGATCCAATACGGAAAAATATACGTACAGAACGGCATTTACAACATACAAGATGCATTGAACATAAAATTGTCAATATCTCGATAACCGTAACCATTTCTATATAGCTAAATATGGTTAAATATGTTCTAAATTACCTCTACTATCACGGTATAAAGAAATTGCATGAAATTACATATAAGCCGGTACATCAATTTTTGAATTTTCCTTTACAACGTATTAGAAATAAAATCACAAAAACCACATCCGCACCTATCCGCAGCAGATTTTCCAGTAGTTTTAATGTCAAATATGTATACTATTATTTGAACCACTTTCAAAAGGTTAATTAAGCTAAACACTAAACTAAAACACTCAACTTCTGCATAAAACTGTTTTTTTTTACAACAGCGAATGTTCTCCGCCCAGCAATAAACAAAATTGTTCGTAAATTTTAATAAAAATATTGTCGAATGAAAGTTCATACTTGGTTCTAAAGAATGTATAACGAAAAGGTCACATTTTTCCTTAAAACACAACATTGCAACCGTTATCAAGAGCGTCAACTTATGTGCATCTATGTTCAGCCAAAATGTACCTTTTAGCTGACAACAACACGTGGTGGAGGGCCCAGGTGAAAAAATATTGCCGCCTTTTAATACATCGGTCCTTTACCTATCCCAGAAACCGGTTTACTTTTTGGAATTTAACAATTTAGAAATTGATTTATGGCCAGCTTTTTGGGTCAAATACCCCAATGTACTACGTTGCGAAGGCCGACGTAAAATATATAAATAAAAAAATCATTAAAAAATTAAATAATAACTAGTTGGATAGTTTGACTTACATCGCGACAAAGCATATAAATAGGGTAATTAGTTTTTTCACGGTAAGCATATTACACTAAGAACTTAGTTATCCGAGTTAAAAACATGTTATTGCCCTTAGAAAAGCCCTCATAAAACCAATCATGTTTTGTTAGGAACTATAACTAAGTCCCATAAATATTGCCGTGTAATGCTTAATCATCCTCGGTAATATATATTATTCATATTAGTGCTAAATACTTAATAAATGATTTTTAATACTATTACTAAAAGTGAGTGTTTATTTTGTGAGAACCGAGTTTAGGGCCTATCATATACATGCTATATAACAATGGCCTATTGTGACCTCCGTAGGTTTGGCAACACCGCTGGAGTTATCAGCGATACATCAGTTTCCGTTCATATATAAATTGCGGAGGTCACTTCGTACCCTTTGTGTACCTTATATATGACATACTAAAAAATCAAAAATCGTTTCCCCTCTTTTGATGCTCGCGTAGCGAAAGTTCCCCTCATTAAAAATATGCAATCAGATCAATAATATATTATCTGGAACACTCGGAGCCTAGGTAGCCTTCTCTATATCCCGGATATATATATATATATATATATATATATATATATATATATATATATATATATATATATATATATATATATATATATATATATGTATACGTGTTAAGTTGTCACCTCCGGGATATAGAGCAGGCCACCTTGGCTCCGGGTGTTCCAGATAATATATTATTGATCTGATTGCATATTTTTAATGAGGGGAACTTTCGCTACGCGAGCATCAAAAGAGGGGAAACGATTTTTGATTTTCTAGTAGGTCATATATAAGGTATACAAACGGTACGACGTGACCTCCGCAATTTATATATGAACGGAAACTGATGTGTCGCTGATAACTCCAGCGGTGTTGCCAAACCTACGGAGGTCACAACAGGCTATTATTATATAGCATGTATATGATAGGCCGTAAACTCGCTTCTCACAAAATAAACACTCCCTTTTAGTAATAGTATTAAAAATCATTTATTAAATATTTAGCACTAATATGAATAATATATATCACAGCCGATGATTAAGCATTACACGGCAATATTCATGGGACTTGGTTATAGTTTCTAACAAAACATAATTGGTTTTATGAGAACTTTTCTAAGGGTATTAAAATGTTTTTAACTCGGTTAACTAGTTCTAAGTGTAATATGGTTATCGTGCAACAACTACTTACCCTATTTATATGTTTTGTCGCGATGTAAGTCAAAAACCCAACTAGTTATTATTTTATTTTTTGATGATTTTTTTATTTATATATTTTACGTCGGCCTTCGCAACGTAGGTCAATGTACAACGCTGAGGTCAGACTACAAATAGTAAATACAATGAATTTATGTGTACAAGTCCAATTTAAATTTATTAAGTAGTTTTTGAGTTATATCGATACTAAACTTATAATTTTATACTTATTTGTTACCCCATTTAGGGATTTTTGACAAAAAATAGAAAAGGAACTGCCACCGCCGCGCCGTCAACCTTCATGCGTGGTCAGCGCTTTATTGTTAACCTATTCTTTACAAGCTCTCTATTGCCTTTTAAAATGGCACAAAGTCCGTTGTTGTGCTTTGTTTAAATAGTGCATTGACGCTAAAACCATGGAATAAATTGATTGGAATAAATAGAAATTGTTACTGAAAAAAATTCTCGGGCACGCCAAGTTTTATTTACCAAATACATACACATTTTTATAACCCCCCCCCCCCTATTTACTGTGGTATGGTCTATTGAGTTTGACCAGAGTTGGGCATTTGGTAATCGAGTGATTGAGTAACAAGTGATGATAAAATTATTTTAATTAGTTAAATTAATCATCACTCGTTGTGATCAGTTACGATTGGTCACTCATCAGAATGAGTGATGATTTCTTTACTCACCACTCATAACTGCCGTACACGATTGAATATTCATCACTTACTACTCGCGATTAACGTATAATGGGTGATGACTGTTCAATAGAAATTACACTGTTTTAAATCATAATAGAAACTCGATATACTTTCACACTGATGAAAATAAAGTAGAGGCGCGGATACAATTTTTATACAACCCCACAAAATCTAAATCTTTAAACCAAAACTTACCTTTCTATAGATATGTGTTATAAAAATTTGTTCGACATTTATGTTGATTTGGAGTTCTGGCTTGATTTATTCTGAATTAAAATTACTAAGAACAATTACAGCCGCATCTATTTTTTCATGTTAATTAGAAGTAATTGCACTGTTGTTCTCACCAGACATTATACCGCGAAAGTGAAAAATTAAAAAATCAACTTCTTTGATTTCGAAATTTTGAAGTGTAAAGAAAGACAGGCATAACTGATTTCGCAGTTGAATAATCTCCCTAATTACAGTATAGAATGCTTTCGTCAGTTTCGTTTTTAATTATATCAAAAATTTTATGACACGTTAGATTCGTACACATTCAACGTATATCCCAAATCACATTTAATGGTACATTGGTGTAACATTTTCAAAAATTAATGATTTCTCATCGCGTATTTAGATTGCACAACATTTAAAGAATACACATGTTAAATAACGTCACAAAGAAATTCGAAAAATTAACTATTAACCAATGGTACGTCATTTTAAAGAGGTGAAATGTGGGTACACTATAGAAAACAATTTGTGACTAATATTGAAAGATGTACGTATCGGAGATGGTTAAAAAACTTTCCGATAATCGTGATATAATCGGCTTCGATGAGCCGTTCGACTTTTGGCTTTTGACTTTTGAATCGTTAGTTTTTCGAATTATTTTCTGACAGTTTTACAGTCAATGTGTTCTTTAAATGTTGTGCAATCAGAATAAGCAATAAAATAATAAGTCATTTTTGAAAATGGATCACCAGAATGTACCCTTAATAAGTGGATCACCATAGAATGGGATAGAATTCAAAACAATTATTATTAATGCATTTAGATTCATTTAGGACATGAGTTCAATTCACTTTAGTTAAAGCAAAAATATAAATCGTTTATTAAGGTAAATATTTATTGTCTTTAAAAATGCATATTTATCATAAGATAAAGCTGGATAAATTAAAACAAAGTATACACACATTACATTTACCGTAATGTGGGTTTACTTTGCTAATACATTGTATTTTCTTTTTCATATTTTTAAAACAATATCATGCAGTCGCTACCGGCAGTCAAAATAGAAACACTTGTTTCTACGATAAATTAGTGATAAGTGATTCTTAGATTTATGATTGACGAGTAATAAGTGACGAGTGATTTCATTAATCATGAGTGTTACTCATCTCGGGTTAGTTGAGTGATGCCCAACTCTGAATTTGACGCAAAATTATCGATCGGTCTGTGTGTACGATAACAATACAATTGTATATTTTAGCACTGGTGTGTGCTAGTACTTTTTGTGCAGAACGATGGATAGAATTCAAAAAATTCATTCATACAGGGTCTCCCATTAAAAAAAAATATCTTTCTTAGGAAAACCTGTTTGCGATATTTTGTTGCAGATTATGACCAACCGGCACACAATTTGGATATGGCAGAGCAATAAAATTAAGAACCGGTATTGACATATACAATGTTTCTTAGAAATAAATCAAAAACTGTAAAGTTTACAGTATGTTATGTTATTTTTCATTGTCGTAAAATTTTGCCAGGAATTAAAAATTGTGCCGAAATATAGGTTGTTTCATTTAACAAAACATAAGTTTACGTTGGTACCATGTTATGGAACAGCCTGTATACACGCTAATAGTTTTACAATGTGCTCCTCGGCTTTGTGTATATATGAGTGAAATCAGTTTTAAAATATCTTCATTAACTGAGGCAGAATCTTCCAAAATGGCACTGTTGAGACACCCTGTATATATTCAGAATTTGTTGTGTAGGTTTTGAAGTATTTCGCCCTAAGAAAAATGGGAGTCGAACAAACATCTTTCCGCGACTGTAGCTTGTTACCTCAATTAATATCTACAATGATGATAAACTAAATAAACTAAACTAGGTGATGTACTATTCAGGCCTACCACTACAGTTTACTGTGACAATAGGGTATTTATTGGAGATTATAAAAAACAATAAATAAGCTAAAAACCCAGGTACCCGAGGAAACTTTGGCTACTGTTACACATTTTTGTATGATACATAACTGCGAACAGTAAACATTTTCATGTCGATGTCTTTTCATGTCTCAAATTTAAAAAAAAAAACTGTATGTAATATTTAGTCGTATTAACTAAAAATTCCCGCATCATCTTTTTAATATCTCTACTTGAGTACTTGATTCAATAAGAGTTGTGGTGAACACAAGAAAAGGTATGTGGAATTTACTGATGTAATAGCACCGCAAATAATTTATTTAGTTTTATTTCAAATAATATTTGCAATGTCCGTACACTAGAATAGTTGACATAAAGCAGCCTATGCCATTCAAACTAAATAACAAACGATAAAAACAAGCGGGATGTAATTATGAAATAACAAAATTCAGCCATGGCCGGGATTTGAACCAAAAACCTTTGTATCTCGCATACCATGCACAACCCAACTGCGTCGTCCGAGAGCAGAAATAAATATGAAAATACTCATATAATATATGTTTCTTGCGCTATCACCTCCACAACGTTGCCAGCGTTTTTCGGATGTCACAGCGTACGTTGTACGATACCAAACACGGGGTCATATATGCGGAGGTGACTTCGTAGCGGCCGTATCTAGTATGGGCGACACTAGCGCTCGTGATCTACGCTTGAACTAACATGACTTGTCCGTACATATATAATGGACGTTATCGGCTCCGACGCAAATTTTGGATTTGAGCACCCTGAGCCAACTAGACCACATTTCCGTTGAAAACAAGGCGATACGTTGTCACCTCCGATTTTGGAGCCATCTACGTTATATATGAGGTGAGAACGTACACTCTGTCATACGCGTTGGAGCCCACACCGTAGCAACCATATATATATATATATATATAGATGCTTCGATCGAAAATAGTATGCAGTAAAAACTGAGAAAAAGTTAGTTGGGTAGATCGATCACTTTATTGTAATAAAACTCATTTATCTTTGCAATATTTCGACACTTTATTGTGTCTTCGACAGGCAAAACTAAAACAAGAAATTTCCACAACACATGTTCAATACTATAATACATTAATAAAACTACTTACAATCAAGTTCAGTGAGGCTAACATAAAGAAGTTCAGCAGCACCATTCCGTCATATGTGCAATAAATACTTATAAAATCTAGTACACTACAATACACTACATGATATTTAAAAAAATCGAGTCAATATGGTATCAACGTCGACACACAGTGACATACTCGAAGCGATAGAAGGAAGGAAACGACTATATTCAGTTAAAAAACAATTTTCTTATAAAATGTAAAACATGCGCCGTAGAGAGCTAAAACTTAACAATTACAAAACAACACAAGTAACACCTTAATCCCTTACACGTCCCCTGCGCTTATCAATATCAATTATAAGTGAATAAATATTACTGAGGCCATCCAAATCATTTCTAAAATTGATAACGTTTTTGGTAGAATTTATGTGGTACATCTCTAAAAATAATCTGTTGTTATGATTGTTATCCGAAACCAAAATCTTAATATTATTAAAATCAAAATCATGCTCATTTTCTATCGAATGTAGCGCCAAAGCACATCTCGTTTTCTTTGTGCGGCAATCACTTTTATGCAACGACACACGGCTCTTCAACCACTGAGAAGTCACCCCCACATATTTAGCCTCACAATTTCCACAACCAACACAGTAAACGACATTAGATTTGTAACAATCTTCATCCTGATCTTTTAATCTGCTAAAAAAATAATTTAATTTATTTGGATAGTGGTGTACTATTTTGATATTCTCAGGTAACATAGGTTGCAGCATGATTCTTAACTTAGGCGTTAAATTTGCTATCATAGCTACCTTCCTATATTTTATATCACAATCCAAAGTGGTAATATCTACATTTACTGGTGCATACAGATTAGAATTAGTGGAAAATAAAATTTTGTTCAGTAATTTGTTAGGAAAGCCAGGAAAGGAATTTGTTAGGAAAGTGCCAAAGAATGAAATTGTGGGTCACAAATTTTTAAGATTCTATTTTTCATAGCATGTACCGTGTTGATCTTGTGGCTGAAGATGTGGTCAGACTGAAAATGGATATATCTACCTGAGTAGGTAGGTTTAGTGTACCAATCAGTAGCCAAACGACCGGTAACATTACGCAATAATCTACAATCCAAAAATGGCAAAGAACTATTATTTTCCAATTCAACCGTGAACTGTATGTGAGTATTAAAATCATTAAAGGGTGTCCTTGCGTGTTGTGATAGTACTAATAAAGATCTGATTCGAGCAAAGGCTACAAACATCATAACGAACTACTTGATGACAAATAAAACCAACACTGCACTGGAAAATTTCTTGATAGGTCTGGGTGTTAGAACTAAGTCGTTTTTAGCAGAAAATCCTAATATTTTGGTAACAAGAGCTGACTCAACAAGAGCGGGCTCAGTCACAGTGGTTATGGACAGGGAACCTTATGTCATCAAATCTCTTGAAATGTTGGGTGACACTGGTACTTATCAGGCCATCAACAACAGTCCTTTGCAAGTAGTTGAAACTAAAACAAACAAATTACTTACTCAACTAAAAGAAAGCAAACATATAACAACTGAAGAGTTTAAATATCTATTTATAAGAAATTCAGTTCTAAGCAAAGCCTACTTCCTACCTAAAATTCATAAAGAAAATATACCTTTAAGACCTATAATTTCAGCGATTGGTTCGGCAACGTATGAACTGTCTAAATATATGGCAAACATTTTAACGGTATCTTTGAGTGAGAGAACCAATTATAACGTTAGGGACACCTTTGATTTTATCAGCAGTGTTAGAGATGTTAGGGTGCCCGTTGATTACATGTTAATATCACTTGATGCTTATTTACGAACATTCCGTTGGAATTTGTGGCGATGATTGTGACCGCAAAATGGGACCTGATTAAGGGTAATTGTAATTTCACACTTGATTCTTTCTTAAACACTTTAAAATTCATTTTTTCCAACACTTTTTTTACTTTTCATAATAAATTTTTTTTTCCAGAAGTTTGGTACACCAATGGGATCTCCCATTAGTCCCATTTTGGCGGTCATAGTCATGGATTTCGTTTGGGATAATGTGATCCCCTTGCTTGATTTTCAATTGCCTCTTATTTACAACTTTGTTGATGACATTGTCACTTGTGTCCCGCGGGATGGAGTAGATCACATTTTGTCTTCATTTAATGATTTTAATACTCACATACAGTTCACGGTTGAATTGGAAAATAATAGTTCTTTGCCATTTTTTGATTGTAGATTATTGCGTAATGTTACCGATCGTTTGGCTACTGATTGGTACACTAAACCTACCTACTCAGGTAGATATATCCATTTTCAATCTGACCACAGCTTCAGTCACAAGATTAACACGGTACATGCTATGAAAAATAGAATCTTAAAAATTTGTGACCCACAATTTCATTCTTTGGCACTTAACAAATTAAAAAAGTTTTCCTTAACAACGGCTTTCCTAACAAATTACTGAAAAAAAAATTTATTTTCCACTAATTCTAATCTGTATGCACCAGTAAATGTAGATATTACCACTTTGGATTGTGATATAAAATATAGGAAGGTAGCTATGATAGTAAATTTAACGCCTAAGTTAAGAATCATGCTGCAACCTGTGTTACCTGAGAATATCAAAATAGTACACCACTATCCAAATAAATTAAATTATTTTTTTAGCAGATTAAAAGATCAGGATGAAGATTTTTACAAATCTAATGTCGTTTACTGTGTTGGTTGTGGAAATTGTGAGGCTAAATATTTGGGGGTGACTTCTCAGTGGTTGAAGAGCCGTGTGTCGTTGCATAAAAGTGATTGCCGGACAAAGAAAACGAGATGTGCTTTGGCGCTACATTCGATAGAAAATGAGCATGAATTTGATTTTAATAATATTAAGATTTTGGATTCGGATAACAATCATAACAACAGATTATTTTTAGAGATGTACCACATAAATTCTACCGAAAACGTTACCAATTTTAGAAATGATTTGGATGGCCTCAGTAATATTTATTCACTTATAATTGATATTGATAAGCGCAGGGGACGTGTAAGGGATTAAGGTGTTACTTGTGTTGTTTTGTAATTGTTAAGTTTTAGCTCTCTACGGCGCATATTTTACATTTTATAAGAAAATTGTTTTTTAACTGAATATCGTCGTTTCCTTCCTTCTATCGCTTCGAGTATGTCACTGTGTGTCGACGTTGATACCATATTGACTCGATTTTTTGAAATGTCATGTAGTGTATTGTAGTGTACTAGATTTTATAAGTATTTATTGCACATATGACGGAATGGTGCTGCTGAACTTCTTTATGTTAGCCTCAGTGAACTTGATTGTAAGTAGTTTTATTAATGTATTATAGTATTGAACATGTGTTGTGGAAATTTCTTGTTTTAGTTTTGCCTGTTGAAGACACAATAAAGTGTCAAAATATTGCAAAGATAAATGAGTTTTATTACAACAAAGTGACCGATCTACCCAACTAACTTTTTCTCAGTTTTTACTGCATATTATTTTCGATCGAAGCATCTATATATATATATATATATATATATATATATATATATATATATATATATATATATATATATATATAGATGGAAAACAGGTTTATCGACGGTAAGATATTCATATATTATATATATTATATTTGTCGGAATTGCCCGACAAACTTCCTTTCTCCTTATATATATATATATATATATATATATATATATATATATATATATATATATATACTACTACTATACTACTATTATACTACTACTACTACTATATATATATATATATATCTGGCAGAAGTATCGACCTTCTTGTTGGCAAACACTGTGGGGAATATCCCGGAAAAGGTCAAAGCAATTGAAACAACTGTTAACTCAGGTCGACGTTTCGCTTTATTAGTGTTAAAGCTTATTCATGACCTAATCTACAAACAAGAATGAGCAAAATGTCACAACAATTGAAATTTAAGGTATTAAACTACTTACAATCGTTGTCTGTGAGATAAGCCAAATTGCAACACATGGAACGAATATTATTACTGAGACATAACCTCCAAATCCAGCCACCCAAACACACACGGCAAGCTGCTGTATGGTTAGCTTAATAAATACTACACTCACGGTTAAATTTACATATTAAAATCGTCAAAACAATACGTGAAATGGTAGCCAAAACAATGGCGTGTTAAACTTATAAAATGAATGTTTTTATATTAAGGACGCTAGTCGGTATAGAAGTGAACTAAAATAAGAGGCGTGGCTATAAAATGGCGGCGATTATTTGAAATTTGAACTTGAAAAGATACAATCAATAATTGAATTTAAACAAAGGTTTACAACTGGGGAGGGGTTATCTTTCTAGTTTTATATAATTCAACTAAATTTGCATAGACATTACTCATGCCTGCAACGTCGGTGCGATGGTTAACAGTATTTTCACCCGCTTTTATGAAAAACATTTCAAGAAAACTCCGGCCATAGTAACCTCTCTCAGAAGCCAAGATCTTGACATCATTAAAATTAAATTGATGGTCATTATGAATAGTATGTGCTGCTAAAGCACATGATACCTTATTCACCCTTATGTCACTCCGGTGTCCGCATAACCTACTTGACAACCACTGCTTGGTCTTATAGTATTGAACATGTGTTGTGGAAATTTCTTGTTTTAGTTTTGCCTGTCGAAGACACAATAAAGTATCGAAATATTGCAAAGATAAATGAGTTTTATTACAACAAAGTGATCGATCTATCCAACTAACTTTTTACTGCATACTATTTTCGATCGAAGAATCTATATTATATATATATATATATATATATATACAGGGTCCTGCAACGAAGCTCCCGTCTTCTGTAGCTCACTTACTCATTAAGCTAAGAGTTTGACATTTTGCAGGCTTACCCTGTACTTCAAGGTACAATTCAAGAAAATATTTTTTATTATACAGGGTGTTCCAAAAATGTGCAACGCCATGGTAATATATTTTTTTAAATTGCATGCCATACATTTTTCTACACATTTGGAAGCCTTTTATGGTTGCCTACATATCACCAAAATTTTATTGAAATCGGTTGAGTGACCGCAGCGGAAAAAAATAAAAACAAAAAAAAATTGATTTTGCATCGTAGGCTTTAAAAATCAATAAAAACCACAAAATGCGCCTCGTTAATAAAATTTTGCGACGTGCTTATTAAGTTAGATGTAATAGTCTCATTAACCAAGTGACATTGATCCAAATTATACAGGGTGACCAAAATCGAGTGTCAAACCTGTCAAACTTCAAAGCGTGTTATTGTTCTTATTTTAAATTGGAACCCATAATTTTTTTTATGTGAAATGATGCAGAATTAAAAAATAAACATTGTTTCTAAATACAACCCCATAACAATTCCCAATATTTTAAAACTTATTCGCCAAAAACTCATTTTTCAACGTTTCCAACGGCAATTTTAGATAATAAATATCGTACGCGGGTTTGAAAAACAATTTATTTCATAAAAAATAATAGACGTATTTTAGATTTGAGTGTACTTAATTATGTAGTTATTCAAATGCTAAATTTACTGCATAATTTACCTATAGCAGTAAGGACGGAAATGTGGCTATAGGTAAATTTTGCAGTAAATTTAGCAATTGAATAACTACTTAATTAAGTACAGTAAAATCTAAAATACCCCTCTGCGTTATATTTTATGTAATAAATTGTTTTTCAACGCCACGTACGATATTTATTACCTAAAATTGCCGTTGGAAACGTTGAAAAATTAGTTTTTGGTGAATAACTTTTAAAATATTGGGAATTGTGATGGGGTTGTATTCAGAAACAATATTTATTCTTTAATTCCGCATCGTTTTACCTAAAAAAAATTATGGGTTCCAATTTAAAATAAGAACAATAGCGCGCTTTGAAGTTTGACAAGTTTGACACTCGATTTTGGTCACCCTGTATAATTTGGATCAATGTCACTTGGTTAACGAGACTATTACATCTAACTTAATAAGCACGTCGCAAAATTTTATTAACGAGGTGCATTTTGTGGTTTTTATTGATTTTTAAAGCCTACGATGCAAAATCAATTTTTTTTGGTTTTAATTTTTTTCCGCTGCGGTCCCTCAACCGATTTCAATAAAATTTTGGTGATATGTAGGCAACCATAAAAGGCTTCCAAATGTGTAGAAAAATGTATAGCATGCAATTTAAGAAAATATATTATCATGGCGTTGCACACTTTTGGAACATCCTGTATAATAAAAAATAATTTCTTGAATTGTAACTTGAAGTACAGGGTAAGCCTGAAAAATGTCAAACTCTTAGGTTAATGAGTAAGTGAGCTACAGAAGACGGGAGCTTAGTTGCAGGACCCTGTATATATATATATATATATATATATATATATATATATATATATATATATATATATATATATATATATATATATATATATATATATATATATAATTAATCGTTTGAAATGACGAATTAAATCTATATCCTGCTACAGGGCTCAGTAGTTCAGCGGTAGAGCAATTCCCCGGCAAGGAAGAAGGCCCCGATTCGAATCCGGGCTGAGACCGTATCCTTTTAATTAATTTTAAAAATTACTTCTCTCTTGGATTCTATTTACGTCATATTCCCTATATAGTATATATATATATATATATATATATATATGTAAAAGGAGTAACTGTCGTCCGTTAATAGTTAAGTTGCTGACTAATGGGAATTCGACTGGGAGACGTAATAATACTACTCTTTACAAATAATAATAATAATAATATTACTCTTTAGAAATACACGCCGAAAGCTTGGCTCAATGAGTAAAGAGTAGTATTATTACGTCTCCCAGTCGAATTCCCATTAGTCAGCAACTTAACTATATATATAGGGAATATGACGTAAATAGAATCTAAGAGAGAAGTAATTTTTAAAATTAATTAAAAGGATACGGTGTCATCGGTCAGTATATATATATATATAGTATTTAATAATTTTTTAATTGTGATTGTAATTTTTATAAAGTTAAATCAATATAATTAGCCTTGTCAAGATATAAAATTGTTTTTATTTGGGTTAGAGGCTGTATATACACAGTTTTTTACACGTAAGTACACTCAAAATAAACGTAGGTATGTTCTAAATTTGCCATTGCGTCTCATATTTCTCTGGTACGTGCTTCGTTCAATACTCAAACCCGGCGAGAAAAGTCCAGAAAACTATTAATTTTAAACGAGTTTTTAACGCGTCGTGTGTAGTTCCCTCTAAAAATAACATAGTGCCGATTTTTTGCGATCTTGTCCCCCAAAAACGATGAAAATGAAGACAAGTACATAATATTGCGATTGATGAGCGTCCTAAGACTCTCGAAAAGTGGCCCTTTTGTGTTTATTAAGTGTGTTCATAGTGCTGTGTTTGCTGAATAGGCTATTTGAAAGACCGCAAGAGAAAAGTGAGTTTTTCTTTTTTTTTTCCAAAATGGATTGCCGCCCTTTGTTGGTTCATTTGCAAAGTAAACCCTTAAATGCATAGTTTTTTGAATGTTTTAAATATAAGTGTTTTTAAATATATTGCACTTTTAGAGGAAGCTAATAGCTAGCGAATTCATTAAAAATGTATTTCATTTCTACTAGGCTGATTAAAGAGGGATATCCTCTTTTTACACTGCTAGATTGTCACTCGACACAGGCATATTGCAACTTCTCTAATCAATGTCAATGAATGTCATTTTGTATCAAGAGAGGGTTTCGAAGTGGCATATCTACCAAATGGTAAAATATACGAATATACCATTTTTTACTCTTCGTGAATATTTTATGTCGAGCTAAGATGGCAGTACTGGTATAAAGTACATTATCAGAATTGACCTCGCGATCTGTATTTGCATCTTCTGTATTAGCTTGTTTTACCTGATGGCGGATAATATACAGAATCAAGTAAGCTACCTGTTCAACTGGGTCCATGATGAAAAATTAGTAGATAAGAAGAAAATCATCTTGAAACTTTAGGTTTTTTGTAATTGCTAAAGACATATTTCGGCTTATGTCATCTTCAGCGTGAGTAAACTAAAGAGCAAAAGAAAAACAAAGTCAACCAATGTCACATGTCTGCTAAGCTATTAGTGCCAAAGAAGTGTTCATGATCACTAAGATTACTAATTTCACTCAAATCATGGCCAAATATTCCTGTTTTGTTTTCGCGTTAGGATTTCAAAGATACCACGTTTCTCCTATAACATTCAGTAGGTTAACTGGCACTAAAGGAATATGAATGCTTTAGACACATTTCAATTGTGAAATGGACCAAAATGATGACAGAAAGTATCCCAAGTGGATGCACACTTGTGAAAAACCAATGTTACATCCTATTTTTTGTTTGTTTTGATTAACTCGGAAACAACCGAACGAATTTTAGTCGAACCGTCGCGCAGAAATACATGCATTTTAGGGAATATTTAAGAATAATTAGAACAAAATTTATTTTATAGGTTTTGAGTTATAGTGTATAAATTCTTTTTTTCCGGGAGTAGACATAAATTTCAAATAGTACCTAATATCTGTAGCCATCTGTGGCCATCTGTAGCCAAGATGGCCGGCAAGGAAGTTCGCGATGTCGAATCTATTGAAACTAATCTCGAAAATAATTGTGAATTGTTCAAATGTTGCAAGAAAAAGTGTACCGTGTACGTCTGTGTAAATTGCAGTTGCGTTTACCACAAAAGATGCATGGAAAGAATGCCAAACATAACAACTATTGGCGAGAACAAAATTATATGCTGTTCAAAGCAGGAAAACCTTAACAACAAGGGAAGTTACATACTTGGAGAACGAAAACCAAATGTTAAGAGCATTGTTGGAAGAAATGAAGGATAAAAATGAAATCTTAAAAGAACACGTGGTATTACTAATGATAGTAATGAAGGAAAGTGAAGAAAAAAGCCATAAAGTAAACAAACTCACTGGCCGACGTTCAGACACCTGCATGCCGACATGCCATCTAATATTGGGAACCTAACCTCAAACAACAAAACAAACTCTGAAAGCGCAATACCGCCTAAGACACTGGGACAAACTAAACAGGTTAAAGACGCAAACCAACCACGAAAAGGAAGTTTCTCAAAATCTACATCAGAGCCAACTGCTATATCTCTTACGCAGGTACAAGATGCATGCAAGACCGCATTGAGTTCTACTGATAGAGATAACCCTTCTAATGAAGCCCCAAAAAAACAACTAAGTTTTTCGGAGGTTATGTACGCAGGAGGCTCCTAGAAACCACCAAAAGATTCAGCTTGGAAAACAGTAACCAACAAAAGACGTAGGAGTAACGTGCAAATAGTAGGAAATCGACCGATTAATGAAGGCACCCTGAAATCAACTCCGAAGAAGGCTTTTCTACGTGTGTCACGATTACATCCAGCCACCAAAAGAGAAGAATTGGAAGGATACTTAAAACAAACTTTTCCAGAGGTAATCATAGAAAAAATTACCACAAAATTTCCACAATATTATTCATCATATAAGGTGACAATAGACTTACCTCATCTTGAAAAAGCATTAAACAACAACATTTGGCCCTATGGCACTTATGTAACCAGGTTTTTTCACCGGAAGCCAACGACCACCGATTTAACATAACCGCACCAAAAATCTGTGACACAACATCCATAAACGTGCTGCGAGTACTATCACTCAATATATGTGGGCTAAGCAACAAGGTAGAAGCCCTAGAAGAGACTGCAAACGAGTATCTGTGCGACATTCTATGCCTATCGGAACACTTTCTTAATGCAGACAATATGCATGCCTTCAGGGTTCATTCTTATCCGCTGGCTGCATTTTTGCTCGAACTCTACACATCCGCGGAAGAGTATCAATATACTGCAAGAAAAATATACATTATAGAGTGATCAGAGAGGTATCTGATCAGTCAGTGGCAAAATGCTTTGAAGTGTGTGGAGTATTTCTGGAAGCCTTCAATACCATTGTGATGTGCATCTACCGCTCGCCAGTGGGAAATGTCCCAACATTCATTAATGGTCTGAACGACGTGCTGACACATCTACTGCAGACGTTTGATCCATCTACTAAACTCATCCTTGCTGGGGACTACAATATCGACATATCTACGCAGAGCATTGACCAGGGTCTTCTTACAAATACAATGAGGGCCTTTGAACTAGTTCATACTTTCAACGACTTCACCAGGGTTGCGACTACTACAGCATCTACAATTGATAATATATTCACCAACTATCAGACATGGTCAAACAAAATTATAAAACCCAATATATCTGACCACTACGGTTTGATTCTCGAGATCGCTGCTTCTGCACGTTTGAGTAAAGCACATTGTACATCTCAACTGACAGTACGTAAACCATTAACAAGCCAGGGCATAAAGCTATTTCACAACCGCCTAAAGGATGAAGAGTGGTTTGAAATGAAATTACAAACAAATGCGGAGGATAAATTTGCATCTTTCTTTAACACATTTATGTACCACGTTGAGGAAGCTCTCCCCGTAAGAAAAAATAGAAATACAAACAATAGGATAAAAACAGAAAGGAATTTGTCAGTTGAAGGAATGCAAATCAAAGAAACTTTGAACCTCATTCAGGCAACTTACATCCAACAAGGTGGGGAAGATCTCAAAACAATATTCAAAAGTTACCAGAAATTTTACCTGAGCTATTTACAACAGCAAAAGCGCATAAAATATCAACAACAACTGAACTACGCTGAAAACAGAACAGCATACATGTGAAAAATCACTAAGAAGGAGACTTCTGCTGAATCCGCTACATATGATCGCCTTCCACCAAGTGAGACCTTAAATAAGTACTTCCGAGATGCGCCTGATCTTCTCCTAAAGAATCTGCCTGCCTCTCACCTGACACCTCTGCACACTGTGGGACAGTCCATGTATCTCAGCCCCATGACTCCGACGGAGATGGAACAAATAATTAAACAAATTAAGCCAAAACACACCATGGATATATACAATCTCAGCACGAGGATTGTGACATTGGAACCAGAGCTGCTGTCAGGACCTTTGACTGAGGTACTGAATAGTTGTTTCTGCGAGGGTGTGGTGCCAAAAGGCATGAAGGTTGCAAAAATATTACCTATCTTTAAGAAGGGAGATCCTAGCATGCCCTCTAACTATCACCCAATATCGATCCTTCCAGCCTTTTCGAAGATTTTGGAAGCAGCAATTCTAAGAAGAACTACATCCTTCATTGACAAAGAAAAGATTATCTGTAAACAGCAATATGGATTCCAGAAAGGAAGGTCTACAACTGATGCTGTGCAACATTTACTTCATTTTATCTGGGAAACCATTGATAAGGGGCTAGACGCTGTCACCATATTGTGTGACTTGTCGAAAGCATTCGACTGCGTGGACAGATTCCGCCTGTTGAACAAACTAGAAGCCTATGGAATAAGAGGTATACCGCTGCAGCTGCTCCACTCGTACTTTCAAGACCGTAAACAGGCTGTCTGGACCAAAGACGGTTTAAGCTCAGTCACAGCCACCAACCACGGGCTGGCACAGGGATCTCTTCTCGGACCTTTACTGTTCTGCCTTTATATAAATGATCTCCCGGACGGCATATCGGCTCACACAACCCTTTTCGCGGATGACACAACCCTGACATGTCAAGAAGATTGCCTGCAACCACTGATCGAAAAGATCGATTCTACACTTCTAGAAGCAAAAGCGTGGTTTGCAGAAAACAAACTCGTATTAAATGAAGAAAAGACAAAGACCAGACTTTTCTACTAAAAGACATACAAGCCAACCGAAAGCTTCTTGGATTGGTGCTTGATACTAGGCTTACATGGAAACCACACACCGAACAACTTATGCCAAAACTTGCTGTGGCAACATATGCGGTTCGAAGATTGAAGCAAATAGTTGGAGTCGAGGCGGCCCTAATGGCATACCACTCGGCGTTTCGCAGTCGCATGGCGTATGGTCTGCTGCTTTGGGGAAACTCTGCACATGCGAATACTATATTTGCACTCCAAAAGAAGGCTGTAAGAGCTATCGCCACACTAAGTCAACAATCAACTTGCAGACCCCTTTACAGAAAATACTCCATCCTAACGTTGCCATCAGAGTACATCTTCCTTGCTCTCTTACATACCCGGGAACACCTAATTAATGAAAAACACGTGTCCAGATGACAGGAGTAAATCTTCGTCGCGGAGACCGAATGACCATTCCATTCCATCGAACCCATACATCAGCAGCGCAACACCACCACCTCCATCTGCTGAACGCATTGCCTGCCTCCTGGATATCAAAAACGGTACAGAAATTTAAACATGACCTTAGAATTTGGCTCTTAGATCAGTGCTCTTATTATGTGAATGAATATGTTGAAGCTGCCAGAAACTTAAATTAATTGAATATGTTTTGACTTTTCACAATATGCCTCGGTACATTTTCTTTACATGTAATCTATAGCATTGTTGTTGAATAAAGATTGTTATTATTATTATTCTGGTTCTTCCATATGTAATAACAATCATCAACACAGAGTAATTTAAAGAAATAATAACTTTTAATAAATAGATGTATTTATTTGACAGGAAGTCTTAAAATAACTCATAATAAATATATTTTAATGACAGAAAGTCTTAGAACAAGTCAATAAACACATACTAAATTGAGAAAGCACATAGGTTTGACAAAAAATTTCTGTGAGATTTTTCTGTGATTGTAATAAATTTGTTTGATTTGAACAAACAGCGGATGCGTTTGTTGTAATATTGTGCAGGTGTATGAAATAAAAATTTTATTATACACATTTAACCCACCGTAAACTTCAAGTTATTATAATATACTATTAGCGCTATTTTTCCTGCGGCCTTGTTTTGTTATGGCCTTGAGATTTTGATAGTTCCGTATCGATAATGTGGTCGGAAATTCCACACCTTCCAATGGTGATGGCTCGGGACAGTAGTTTGGCGAGTTGCGATATTGAATTAAACTGCAAGGAAAAACATGAATAATAAGGCACGCTTTCATATATAACACGAATAGCAAACCTGTTCGCTTATAAATTCCGACGTCAGCATATTTTCTGTATGGAAATCATCAAATTTCCTTGCACAACGAATGATATTACAGATTTCCTGAAAGTTTAATACATTTTACAAATTTTTAATAATAATAATAATCCACGCCTTTACATCCCCCAACAGTTTTCGCCGCTACGGGAGCATCGGCAGGCACGAATACATTTAATACATTCATTCGATGATGATGATATTAACACTCACCTCGGTGACTAATTTCTCCATTTCGAGCGCAATTTCGATGGCCTTAGCTATAGAGCACCATTCAACATTTTCGGCAATGCAAATATTAGACAATTTGACAGTTCCTCCTCTTTGTAATTGGTATTTAATTAGAAGAAGCGCATGCTCCATCTCTTCATGAAACATATCCATAAAAAAGGAATGCGTTCCCAACTTGCCAACATCAGTTCTACCAAAGAACGAGGCAATTGTAAGATATCCAAACGCTGCGTTTAACTCGGTCATTACTTGTTTGTTAATTGCTTCCTCAACTTCCGGTGGGTACTTTACCCGACCAGGATTTTTGTCTTGCCTAATGACGCAGTTATCCTTTTCTTTGTCCTTGTCGCACAGATTTGCCATTGTGTGGAAAAGATCCTTGTCGGCGGTACGCATTACGTTTAATAGATTCTTACTTAGATTTGTGTACTGAATAGCTTCTTTACTCAAATTCAGTTTTGGTTGGTCCGTGTCCAGAAGTCCCCGATTGAGTGACATCCCAGAACGTTTGACTAACAACTGATGGCCAACTGGACGTTCTTCTGAAAGCTTCTCTCGGATTAGTAGATTGATATTCACTACCTTAACATCCGGATTGTCCCTACCAGTCATTGTTAAATTCGTTGGCTTTGTAAGAACTAGACTCTTCTCAAGGTTCGTCTTTTTAGAACAAATATGTCTTAGATGGCGACGGACCTTACCTTTTAGTACGCTTACGAACTGGTGTACTCTTAATATTGCTGACAGTGACATTTTATTAAAGGTTTATATGCTTTGCCATTGGTTACACAAATATTTATGAAAACGCAAATATTCGACGGAATTGGCTACAATAAACTGATTTCACGATTTTTCTATGGAATTTTGTTCCATTACAACACAAGCTCAAATAAAATAGACAATGTTGCTTCTCTAGTCGCGACAATTTCTTGGCAGCAACATACATTTGTTTTTGACAACTTGACAGGAATGAATTTGATTTACATTAGGCAATTTCGCGTGGAACGGTTCGGTTTCGGTTCGGCTACCGATTTGGGCCAACCATTTTCATATGGCGATTGATGACGGTACGGTTGCAGTTAGTTCAATTCGGTCCGTCAAAGTCTTGAACCTGCTTGGCAGAACGGTTTGAAATATTGGTTTGGTAGGATTGTCATTTTTAGGTTACAAAAACGCTGGTAAAATGGGTACGTATGTCGTTGACGGAAAGCGCGGTAGACCAGAGCGCATATCATTACACATTTGACAGTAAGCGGGGCACCTAACCTAGTTGTGTTGTATCGCATCATTGAACATCACTTGACATTTATAAAATGAGAAAAAGACAACGACCCTTTGAGTGAAAAAACAACCCAGATGATTTCTGTTATGTGTGTGGTGATCATGCCGGCAAGAAAAGTCAACGGAAATTTACAAATTCGCTGCAAGAGCACGGAAACTTTCGATAAGCAGCTGAAAATCTTCAGGAACCATGGACACCTAGTATCTACTATAGGGGTCTTGCACTAAGTCTCAAAAATAAAATTTAATATGCTCTATTAGTGCCAACCGTATACCAGAACCGTCCGCAAACTGTTTTTTTAAAGAAAAGAAATCGGTTCGTACGCAATTATTTTATTAAAATCGGTTTCGTCCCTTTAAATATGAACGGGCTGTGATTGGTGTGACGTAGCATGCCTGGTCGAAGGCCACGTGACATAAGCTAGTTACGATGCGATTGTTATGCCTTCACTCTTTCTACAAAATGTGAAAAGATTGACATTAACGTTGGACGTACGTCTTCTCAGACGACTGTCACTTTTGACAACAAGCAAAGATTCCATGACCCAACTATACTTATTCGTGAAAAGGATCTTAATGACAAGCAAACGGGCACTCGGAAAGACATGGGGACTCAAACCGGAAATGATGCTATGGCTCTATAACTCGGTAGTATAACCCATGATCACCTACGGATGCACCGTCTGATGGCCAAAAGTAGAACAGAATACTGCCCAGACAGCTCTCTCGAGAGTACAGCGGCTAGCATGCCTATGCATAACTTGCGCCATGGGCAGTACACCGACGGCCTCTATGGAAACCCTGCTTAACCTCCAACCACTGGACATCATCATTAAAGTGGAAGCGAGGCTAGGAGCTTACAGGCTACAACTGAACGGTAACTGGCACCCAAATGGGAAACACTCCAGAATTGTTCAAACAATCGCAAAACCAACATTAAATATGGGAAGCGATTGCATGACACCACAATACTCCCTGGATAAGATCTTCAAAATAAAAATTGGAAGGGAACAAGGAGAAAACAGAGAAAACCTGGTAGACAGACGGGTCCAAAAGGGTAGATGGATCGGGCGCAGGGATATACAGTCTATCCCCAGATGTGAGATAAGTCTCTCCTTGGGGGCGCTGGCAACAGCATGCCAGACCGAGATCTTTGCGATAAACCAATGCGCATTGGAAAACTTACAAAGGAGGTACAAAAGGCAAACATCCTAATATACTCCGACAGCCAAGCAGCCCCTACGGCGCTGAACAGCTACAAAATCTAATCCAGAATAACCTGGGAATGCCTCCAAAACCTAACAAGACTTGCAGAAGCAAACACTGTAACCCTACAGTGGGTGCGAGGACATAAAGGGGAGAGAGGCAATGAAAGAGCCGACAAACTGGCTAAAAAGGGATCAAGTAGACCATGCATTGGACCGGAACCAATGATAGGCATATCAAAGTGTGTGATCAAATCAGACGTGCGATAGTGGGCTATCAGGAAACGCATCGAACGCTGGGAAAACTTGACAGGGCACAGACATAGTAAGATACTGTTGAAAAAACCCTCAAGACATATAGCCGCTGAAGTGATCACACTCAGTAGGAATAACCTAAGGATGGTGACCGGACACTGCAGCCTCAGGGAGCACCTGCACACCCTACCCCTGTGTGCAGACTCTGCAACGAAGAGGAGGAAGACGCCTCTCATATTCTATTCGAATGCTTATCATTGACCTCCTGGAGGGAAGCAAACCTTGGAAGAGGAAACCCCTCAACCAACTTCCCAAAAGAAAATTTAATCGGAAGACTCCTCAGCCTTATTAACTGGACGAAGATCTTCGATTAACTACCTGGGCGGCGGCAGTACAACAAGCCACATAGCTGCAGTGCTAGGGCACCCCAACCTTCAGCCAACGCACACGGCAAAAAAAAATACTTATTCGTTATCAGAACGCACACAACATCCTCCAGATGCTATACATTCAACTCGATGCTGTTATCGTGCCCGTAGGTCCTATTTTCCCGGCTGCTCTCTACGGGCTAGGATCGCTGAGCTTCTCACCAATCTTATGACGTCACGGAGCGTTTTGACAACGTTTAAACTTTGATGTTCAATAACAATTGAGGGCAACACTGTTAAGCGGAAAAAATTTACACACGGTATTCTTACCACTTAAGGATTTTATTTGTTAAGTTAGGTAAAATCATGCAAGACCCCTAATGGATGGGCTTCTGGGTTGACAAAGTATGTATTTTATGATTATTTAATATCAATATTTAACTGATTATTGTTAATTGGCTATATACATATTGCAAAGTTTATTTAAATTTAACTTAAATAAAAATAAAAACCTCCCCTTCTTTGCTGTTTTTTTTTTTATTGTACTCGAGAAATGTTTCGATCTTAATAGATCATATTCAGTCGGAAATCTACAAAATATTTGAAAAACTCATTCAACTGCACTTAATTATATGAATTAATCCAAATTGAGTTACACAATAGTGTATTATACTATAATAATAATAATAATAATAATCGTTTATTGTCATTCTGATCCCGAAGGGATATTGACATTGTCACAGTACAGGTAGATGCATACTACAAAAGCAATACAGAAAAAAAATCGACAAATACGCGGTCTCTGACACGGTAAAAACAAGACTGTACACAGTATATATGTTACGGCTAAAATGCATACTTCGCTAGTTTCCAAACTAACTAGCTATTTTGCAAACTAACTAAATGCGCTGTTATTTTGAAGGAATTCGCTCATTCGCGCAAAATAGCGGGTAACCAGCCGCCAGTTTACAAACTAGCTGGTTAGTATGCAAACAGTCTACAAAATCTTGTTAAAATGGGAATTTTATATAAGTTTACTAAAATAGCCGCTAGTTTGATTACATACCAGGTAGTTTACAAAATTTATTCCATTTTTTTATTAATGTAGAATCTGTGGGTAGGTAGGTTAGGTTCATAGTAATATGATACATATCAATTTTATTTATAAACTTTATTTAAAAATAAAAACAAAACTAACAAGATTTATTTATTAGCACAGTCTTTGCTTTGGTGGCATTTACTGTTACATGTTAATCCAGAGATAACACATTGACATTTCTTGTTGATACACCTTTTGGTACATTGACATCTAACGTAACCCTGAGTGTATCACGAGACTGAAGTACACCCAACTGCCGCCCGAATGGTAATTTATGTATCCTTCACATCTTCAATTGACAAAAATTACTGATTACAAATATCAAATTGATTGCGCGAGAAAAGTTGTTACATCAACCTTCTACTTTCTACATAACCTCATACGTACAGTGGAAGTCAACTAAAGTTACAGGCAGTCCATTCAGTTTCTAAGCTAGCCAGAAATCTTGCTATTTTGGGTGACTAAAACGATTAATGTTATCACATTAGCCAACATCATAAATGCTTGTTATACAAACTATCTAAAATACTGGGTTAATATTAAAACATAGTATAAAATAACGACATTAACCAAAACGAATATATTAGTAGTGTTCGATTGCTGGCCGCGATTAGTTCTGTTCAATCTGATTAGCGATCAGTTGGCTAAAGTGCAGTTCGATTGCTCGTTTGACGTCTGAGCAGAACTGATTCCACCAATAGGAACCAAGTATTTCAAATTTTGCGATCAGATTGAACAGATTACAACTGAGCGCGGCCAGCAATCGAACATATCTATAGTTTTCATACTAACCAACTAGTTTGTAAACTACCTGCTGCTTACCCGCTATTTTACAACAAAGGGGAAAATCCTTCAAAATAACGGCGTTTTTAATTAGTTTGCAAAATAGCTAGTTAGTTTTGAAACTAGCCAAGTATCCATTTTAGCCGTAACATATACAACATAGTGACAGACGGTCAGATATAACGTGGTACATAATCTAGACATACTTACATCAAACACTTTAAAAGATACATAAAAATGCAAGAATACACAAACTTGCAAGTGCAGCTCGGTCACGACTATCGGTCCAAATACTCATCAACGGAATAAAAGGCGTGATGAATGAGATATTCCCGGAGCCTACTTTTAAAAATTCTGAAACTTGCTTCAGCCAGTATTGAGTGGGGCAATGCGTTGTAGGTCCGTACCATCATGTAGTATGGCCCCCGTTCAAAGACCGACGAGACGTGTCTGGGTACGACCAGCCGCAAAGCACCCCG
This sequence comes from Melinopterus prodromus, assembly GCA_964023965.1. Classification (NCBI taxonomy): domain Eukaryota; kingdom Metazoa; phylum Arthropoda; class Insecta; order Coleoptera; family Scarabaeidae; genus Melinopterus; species Melinopterus prodromus. Next base: position 96,382 of record CAXIES010000675.1, on the reverse strand, counting down.
AGTGCGCACTGATTGCGATATGTCCGCATTGGTGGTAAATTGAGACATATTCTGTTTGCAGTAGCACAGAAGACGATATATATATATAAACATGGCAAAGTGAACAAACATACAAACTATAGTTTGTATATTAGTAATAGAAACTACTTACAGTCAGTTTGCAGAGTCTACGTGGTCATAATTTAACATTGTTTCAATTTTAGGGATCTTAGCGAACTAATAGGAGAACGTAAGAACTATACGCGCCAAAAAATGTCGTACAGCTAATTATTACATTATGTAATACTGGCTTGCTTTTATTTGTCAAGTTGGCAGTTGGCAAATATTGGCATATGTCGTACTTAAGATTAATGTCAGAATGACAGTGTATAGGTTATAAATGAACCATTTACAAAGCTAACAAAAATATGTTCAGTATATTTGGTAGCATATGTGGTGTACGACTTTTTTGTTGGCGCGCATAGTACGTATGCCATTCGGAATTTTAATCCTATTCCATAAATGTGTACTTGTGTATTGTACGAGACGATCGCATCAGTCCTAACCAAGGGACGCTTACTTGAATACGAGTGCGTGGGGAACGAAATTAGTTCATCTCTCGCATCGCTGATAGTTTGTGGCGCTGACTACATGCCGTCACGCACCGTCAAAGGCTACTCGGCGTGTGAAAATTTTGACAATCCGTCAACCAGTTATTGTTGACATCGTTGTCATATATCAAGGAACAATAAGTATACGCGGAATTAATTTGTTTGTTAACCAACAAGACCCAGATTTCCAGTGAGTGTCGGGTGTTCCTTGTGCGTTGAAAGTTTTAAGGCAATGGTTCATGCGTGCGTTGTGCCAAATTGCCCATCGTTGGGTATTGCAAAATGCACGTATTTCCGAAGGATCCACAGGTAAATATTTGATCACTCAAATTACTATCTTAAAAGTTTTATTTATGATATTAGTTTTGTTCGAGCAGCAGTAAAAAAAGTACCCAACTAGTTGGGTAATCATCTACGCATGCGCAAAGGAGATTTTCCCCTCCAAAATTACTTTGCGCTTGTGTACAAGAATACCCAATTAGTTGTGTACCTACTTTGTTAACTGCTGCTCGAACAAACCTATTGACTAGACATAATGTAAAAAATGTGTTTTGTAATAAACGTACTATTTTAGTTATTCAAGAAATGGATAACTGCCATCAATAGGGAGGATTTAGCTGCGATGGATATGGAAAAAGTGCGAAAGAATCGCAGAGTATGCTGCATGCATTTTCCAAACAAATTATACTTTAACAATAATGCGAACAGAACAAATTTAAAACACGGAGCTGTTCCAATTGTTAACTTATGCTGTAAGTATACATCATTTATAATGACCCTGAGTTAATGTATACAAAACTTATTGTGCATCCAAAGTTTTCGACACACACTAGAGCACTCATTCATACATAATGAATGCACACTTGGTTCCTAGATTAGATTTTTAAAACATACCGAGTTAAGATATTATTGTTAGATATTTTGCTTTATATTTCTAACTTAATATGATCCTTAAGTTGATAAAATATTCCATTGTATTACTAAAAGGTATAAGAATAGAATTGGTTTATTCAAACCTTCATAATTTGATCCTGTTAATGATGCACTGTTAACCAATAAATATTATTATTGTTATATTCTTACCATAATATCCTTTTGGGACGTTTTATAAAAAGATTTTTTTTTAATAACAATTCGTTTAAATTTATTTTTGTTTCAGCACCCGAAAAATTTTCTGCAACGGCATCGGGAACTGCTGAATTTGTCCTTTTTGTGGATAGACTTTTTGACTCTGTCAATGCGTCACGGGTTCGTCCAGAAAAAGGGGAGGTATTGAGGTGCGGAGTAAGAAGTGGTTCTCCTCATCACCAATTTTGGATGGAGGCCAGAAAAGTTCTGCAGTCGATGAAATTCTGGACATCGCCTACGAAGTGTTTTGTTCCACCGACAGTTAAAAATTGGATAAAGACCATCGAAGGATTCGGAGAATTATCAAAAAGATTGCAGGGATTTGGAATTAGTTTCATTTTATCAAGACACGCAAACCAAGATCCACTTGAAATTTTTTTTGGAGGAATTCGTATGCATGGGGCCAGGAATCTAAATCCGACATGTACCTCCTTCAGATTCAGTTACAGAACTCTCATTCTTAATAATTATACATCCAAACACTCGCCAAGCGCAAATTGCGAAAAGGACGATTGTGAGCCATTTATACAGTCCGTCAAACGGCTTCTGGCAAAACGACACAGTGTGCAGGATGTAGACAATACAGCAGCGAACATCGAGAGGTCATGTTTAGGACAAATCCAACGAAAATGGCAACGCAGCAACATGCATACATTGCTGGTTATATGGCTAGGAAAATTTTAAACGCCGTACAATGTAAAAGGGACTTATTAACAGAGGTACAGCTAGAAGAACACCAGCTAAGTGAGTTCAGTGTATGCATAATACACTACCACATATTGCAAACCAAGGGGGAATTAGAACACGATTGATGGAACACCTGCGGACCCTGAACAGAAGTATACCACCATTCCAATGTACAAAACACAATTCGTTTAATTTATTTTGTAAACTGTTTACAACATTTTACATAAATACATGGATTAAAAATGTTAACAGCATTTTGAAAGGATTCGAAAGAAGGAGAAGTTTATTCAACGATCCGATCAAAATAAAAGCCGCAGACAAATTTGAGAAATACCGTTTAGCAAAGAAAAAAAGAAATTTGTTAAAAAAATTAAGTTAAAAATTAATATTAGTATCTGGGGCGAATTGTTTTTATATTGTTTTTTTTTTTTAATATATATGCTTGATATATTTTATTTGCCTTTTTTATTTTAAGTTGTATGCTATTTTCCACATTGTTAAATTTATTTTGTTACTATCAATTCCACATATAATTGATACAAAACGAAACAAATTTAACAATGTGGAAAATATGTCCTATAAAAAAAATCTATAATAGCTAATATTTCAAAAAACGCGGGTAAGACTACTACTAGCGCCGCTATCCATCGGGTGACGCGAGTGGTGAACTAAACTACTCTCCACTCGATTGCGCAAAGTTGCCTATCTATATAAGATAGTAGTATTTAATCTATGGTCCTAACGCGCGCCGGTCGTGCGCGCCCGCCGCAATTTCGGCACTCATCGGGAATCATCGTTTGCCCATTCAAAAGTAGCACTGTCGCAAGTGTCGCATTTGTCCATCTTCTATAGTGTATGTTTAGCATCTACGGTTGGCATGCCCTGAATTTTTAAGGTTATGTTCAGTATGTTTGATGCAGGTAAAAGCATAACAGTTTTATCATTATTTCAAATAACAGTCAGGGAAAAATTGGAAAATATACGACTATGTATTATCTGTTGTGAATATGCGCATTGTTGTTTGGGTAAGTTTACGATTATTGTTTGGTTGTATACTCATCATTATTCTTTGCAGATTATACCATAATAGTATGACAGTCCAGGATACAGCTTACGATATTAATGGCATTGTCTCCGGTAGCCCTTCAAAATAAGTTCCTAGCCTACGTTATATTGAACTAGACGTGTCAAGGAAGGAGAATCTTAGAAAGACGTTGCAAAGCTATTTGTATAACCATACACGATGCGGGCTGGACTCTCATAGCAGTGTAAACTTGGACAAACTGACCTTTGGAAACAGAAAGCCTGAGAGATTATTCTTTTAATAACACCTGTATAGCGTATAGTGCCATGCTTCTGTTGTTATATATCAATATCGAAAGACAACGAAGGAATACTTATGCAACCCAAGTTACTGGAATCAAAGAGTGGCTCACCTGCCGATGCTGTTATCCACTTATGTGCAAATCGAAACATATCAAAATGTGTGTCTAAGCTACCCCCCAATAGACTCTGTATATTGGCAAAGAAACCTATCGTTGAGATGATATCGATTGTCGGAAAAAATGTTGCGTAACTACAATAATTTGTTAAATTGGCGTGAGACGTTACAGAAAACCTTATTCATTTTTAACACCTTGACTTCTTACTTTGAGATAATTTGTACGATGTTGAATTCCTACAAAAATAACCATAAAAAGAATTTTTTTGTTTAGATATTCAAATTTGTTTTTTTGCATGTGAGATATCATACATATGCTGTATATTGTTTCTTATTCTATGTTTTTTGCTACCTTATATAACTTCGATTAGTATTATACCTTGTATTTATCTTGATTAATTTGTTGGAATACTTTTTTATTTAGTTTCATTGATAATAACAATATTTTGGAGACTGTGGCGAACTTAATAATAAAATTATAAACCCTTAACCACAACAAATATTTTAGAAACCTAAATACGTATTTCAGCAACTATGTTGCCATCTTCAGTAGAACCTAAAAAAAAGAAAAAGAGAGATTAGCACTTCATAGTATCTTTACAGGATATTCTCCAAGCAAATCACTAGTGGAAGTGTCACTTCCATTATTTGCTTGGAGAATATCCTGTAAAGATACTATGAAGTGCTAATCTCTCTTTTTCTTTTTTTTAGGTTCTACTGAAGATGGCAACATAGTTGCTGAAATACGTATTTAGGTTTCTAAAATACTTGTTGTGGTTAAGGGTTTATAATTTTATTATATTCATTGATAAAATGATTGTACATTTAATTATAATTGTATTCAATAAATCTATTGTGTAAACATTTTAAATTGTATTTTCTTTCTCATAATTATACAGGGTCTCCCACGACGAGCTGCCATTAGAAGAATATGGAGAACCAAATGAAATAACAGATTGAAAATTTGTGGACTTATATTGTTGGACACGATCGTCTCAACTAAAATATTTTGAGTTTTCGGTTACTTCCGGTTACACCGGAAATGATGTCATCTTTTATATTTCAAATGGAACACCCTGTATTTTAACGCATTTTTGAAATCTTCATTAAATTTTAGGTCAATTTTATGTTACATTCCCTATACCTAACGTGTGTAATTTTTGAGAAATTAATTATTTTCATTAAAAAATAACAGCTGCAACTTTCAACTACTTATAAATTATCTCCTTTGACCGTTGGAAAAAAGTCGTCCGGCGAAATTGTTGTGAAGGTAACGTATTATTGACACATCGGTAGAACTCTTCTAAAAGTTATGCAGGGTGTTCAAATTATAAGATCAAAGTTGAATTCGAGAAAAGTACTAAAACTCGATTTTTTCAAATGGCAACCCTAACATATTAATACAATTCTCAATTCAATGGAAAATTTTAGATCAACTTTGTGTACGATGTCCTATACCTAAAATGTACTTGTACCTACTGAGTAGAGGAAGCAAGCCGATTGGGGAACCTCCTCTGTGACCTTGACCTTGTCACGGAGGAGGTTCCCCAATGGGCTTGCTGTTAAAATGAGGAAGTTCAGAAAACAACTCCTCAACCATAACTTCATATGCAAGGTATTCAAGGTTGTGGAGGAGATACTCGAACGGCTCTCTGTAAAAAAATGATGATGCTTCTAAAGCAGCTTTATTTTAAAATGAGGAGGCTTGTTAATCGGTTTAGATAACATAGGACTTCGAAAACAAGTTGTTGTGACACAAATGAGGAGGAGGTGGCCGACTCGGCATAATGTAAATAACATAGGAGACTCCGAAAACAAGTTGTTGTAACACAAATGAGGAGGAGAGCTATAGTTGTAGGAGGTCAGCGTCTGGTCAAGGTTATAATGACTTTGTGTATGGTTTGGAACCCCTCCCAACTCAAAGCACTATATATGTAACGGCTGGATTACTATTAAAAGTTGTGTGAATTTGAAGTCCTCGCAAACGAATCAGCGTAGTTAACTTACGTCAGTGAACTTACGAATATATTAAGTATGTACCTTCTTTTAATAATCTAATATAAAGCTAATAATTGTTTATCTTTTGTTAGAAATGGTGTCAACTTGTACAAACCTGAAACAGGCAATTCAATTGCAACGACAACATTACGATCTTCAACGTCGGAGTCTATTAGATGAAATTCAAAATTTTGTTTTACCGAACATATACGCTTACCGTTGGGAGGAAACCATGCATCTGCAATGGCAACTTCAACCAATTTTATTGGGTATTGATTATTGTGATGAATATCTGACCGCTAAAATATCTATGGACATATTCATAGAAAAAATGCAAAGCTCGGATTTATTATCCAGTATATGTAAAGAGCTAAGTGACCAGATCCACATAACATTACTCCAAAGTCGTTTGGACGTACTTGTTGTAAAATAAATCATACATCATATAAACATTTAGTTTTTATTAGAACACCTTATATGTGCCTATACGTATTTAGAAAATTCGTGTACAACAAAGTAAACTTTTAAAAACAATTTTTTTATTATTTTTGCATTATAAATAATTTTAAACTCACCTTGGTCTTCTTACTTTACTTACCCGTCAATAACACTATTCCTGAAAATGAAACTCAACTAAAGGTAAATAAAAACATCGAAGAAATCAGATGTAAAAATTTATTTTTTCAATCCAACATCCTTCTCCTTTTCTCTCATTAAATGCAGCGCACCCCCCGCATACCTCGCAGGACATTAACGTCCACTTCAACCACGTTTTTGAGATCGTCAAGATCTCTCAAACAACAGTTAAATGCGGACCCAACCTCCGCATCTCGCAACGAATTCAAATACCTCAGGTATACACTACACCTTTCAATATTTGTTTCGATGAAACTTATAATTTGCCGGTAGGAATCATCATTCCTGGAAAGGAATGACGTCTTCATGCCGGCAATACATTGTTCCATATGCGGGCGATGCCATACGTCAGCATGTGGGGGGGTGTGTTGCAACACAGCAGAGGGCTCCTGGATCTGTTGGACACTTGTTGATTGCTCCAGGGTCGAAGTGCCAGGTAGGCCGTCAGAAGGTGGGTGTAAAACTTGGGATGGTATGGTAATTCTTTTTACCATCCCAACTTCTGACGAACCCTCAACATATGGGCTCAACACCATTGGCGGGCTAGATCCAGCAAGCGATGCTGTATCCGGTCCAGACAATGGTGCTGCCTCATACGTCCGCGGTCCCTCTGCTTTAGCCGAAACACCTTCAAAACAAGACTCACTCTTCACCCGCAGACGTAGGCTTTTCACTACATCTGCACGGCTCATCCTGGTTTTGAAAGGCTTCGGCTTAGGTTTCAACAATTGGGCTACCTGCCCGGACGGTTCGGGCTGACTTGTGGATGGGCCAGCTAGAATTGGTGATACCGCTACCTGCCCGGACGGTTCGGGCTGACTTGTGGATGGGTCAGGTAGAATTGGTGATACCGTGATCAAGTACTCGTCGACTTCATCATCCATCTCCATCACATCTTTCCCAGTCTTGTTCAACCGGAATCGCAGGCAGCGCATCACATCTGCATTACTCATTCTCCTTTTCGCCTCTGGATGCTGTACCTCCGACTCCGGCTGAGTGGTAGACGGTTCAGGCAGAGTTGGTGGCGCCGTACTCAAGAATTCCTCCATTTCTTGGCTAAACATAGCCGCACTTAAATCATGGTTCGTTGGGAAAGACATGGCTAAGGAAAAGCATACATTCTTAGAAGGTATTAATAATAGTCATGCTAGAACTTACCGTTGGTTGTTGGTTGTTGAGGTAGAGGTACTGTAGGATGTACTGTAGTTATTAGCGCTGCGCCTCAATTTATATCCAGTCCATGGTGAAAGGAATTGGGTAGGAATGCATAAAAAATCCCGCGGATGCATTTATTATTTAACCTTTAGTCAAAGTTAAGTCGTGGAATTACCATTGCTTCAGGCGTTGTCTCACCTTTAGTGGAATTTGTTAGTGTGAATGTTGTTTTAGACTCGATCGCTTACCTTGAATGACTTCACAAACGGTTATGCTAATAGACGTTTACGTTTAACTTTGGCTAAAGGTTAAATAACAAATGCATCCGCGGGATTTTTTATGCATTCCTACCCAATTCCTTTCACCATGGACTAGATATAAATTGATGCGTAGCGCTAATAACTGCAGTACATCCTACAGTACCTCTACCTCAACAACCAACAACCAACGGTAAGTTCTAGCATGACTATTATTAATAGCTTCTAAGAATGTATGCTTTTCGACTTATGGTCTTACCGCTGTTTAATTGTATTCCCACTACGTTGCCTATTCATCTACTTAACCAGCACCTAACCCCACGATTCCTCCACTACACCCGCACCGGTCTCCGTGTCATTCAGTCAACCGTTTTCCTACAAAAAAGCCACTTTAGCCCATATTTCAAATGCACCACCCGGATAACCGTTTACAGACAGTCGGTCGGTCGGTTGGTCGGCCTCCGTGTTATTAAGTTATAACCGTTTGCCTAAAGAAAAGCCAGTTTAGCACAGGAATGTAGTCGATTTTCACCTTGTATATTGTGATCAATCCAATTTTAATAAAAGGCATTTTTTAATAATTTGAATTATAAATATCACGTTAGTTACGAAACGACCGACTATTTTCTACCTACAGTGACCGCAATAGATAACGATGACCGCGTACCTTTTTGACAATTTTTCCAACGCCATCGTGTTCGTAGTTGTCAAAGCGGGCGTGGGACTGAAATTTGAAATTAGTTTCTCATTACAGGTCTTAGTTTGCAAGATATACCCGGTTTTTTTGTAGTGCCTTTTTGGTGATTTTTGCAACGTCATCGGGTCTGCGGCGGACCGGGGGCCGGTGGGGTGTTTTTAATTAGTTTTGCGATACAGACCTTAGTTTAGGAGATATGGCCAGTTTTTAAATTTATAAAAAAATAAAAAATTCTTTATAGTGCCATTTTGGCAATTTTCACAACACCATCGTATCTGCAGTTGTCAAAGCGGATGGGGGTGTTGTTGTGTTAGGGGGTAATTTTTCAATCAGTTTTTCGATACGGACCTTAGTTTAGGAGATATTGCCAGTTTTTTAAATTTAACAAAAAAAAAATTTTGTAGTGCCTTTTTGGTGATTTTTGCAACGTCATCGGGTCTGTAGCGGCCCGGGGGCCCGGTGGGGTTATTTTAATTAGTTTTGCGATACAGACCTTAGTTTAGGAGATATGGCCAGTTTTTAAATTTATAAATTTAAATTTATAACACTTCGTTGAATGAAATACTATTTCAATGTGAAATATATTTATTAAAAACTTAAAACATTTACTCCAACTATAATCATGTTTTAATGGACGAATAACCAGAAACGCCGCTTTTTACAACCATTGTTATGCAACTAATGCACAACAAAGACTTTAAAAATAAATATGTCAGCTATCGCCAAGCTTTTCGAAATTCAATCGGCTGATGGTGTTTCTCACCATTAAAAATCATCTGTAGCTGTGTTCCAGTCTTGTTCACATACTGTATTTGCTCATCAGATATCTTGCTAACTAATCTCCTAGGCACAAACAATTTAACACGACCCCACAAGTAGCACACAACTCTGCGGGATGCTTTTAACCTGTAGACACGTTCAAGGTAGTATCTGACACCAATAATTAGATGCTTTAATTGAACCACTAACACCTCATCAGTATGATCTTGCAATTCTTCTGCGGTGTTCATGATATAAATTATCGTTGTGGGGTTGGTTCTTGTATGGTTGTTTCACAGAAACTTCGAATACACACCTCCGCATTATATATATATATATTTTCTACATGGTCCCACCCAAAGCAATCCTCGGTGGGGATATTTTGTAACATTTTAAAATTAAAAAAAAAACAAAAAAGATTGTTAAGAGTATTTTTATTTATTGAGCGTTACCATTACACAATTGTTGTAAGTGTTTCGGCAAAAGTGTATACAAATCATCTCGTAAATTTAATACATTTAATTCTTTCAGACGGTTTATTAATTGGTCAATGCTGATGCGTTGTTCTAAGTAGTCTTCACATGTATTCACCCCTGCTTCAAATTCCTTCCGACGTTCCGATAAATATTCAAACTCAAACTCGCACCTAAAATCGTTTAGTGATAATGTTGCTTCCCGTTGTAAAATTGAGTACTCCTCCTGTTGCAGATTCACAGCTTCTTTTAAAGTTGTAGCTTTCCGTTGTGAATTGTTGTCAAGGGCATAACATGCCCACATTGTAGATGGTTGTTGCTTGCTCCTGTAGAAGGGGTTGAAGACTGAGGTAAAAACAGTGCAGTCACTATGTTTTTAATAAGTCAACCCCACCACTTGGATCTGTAACGACGTCATACCATTTTTGGTCAGGGAGAATTGGACAGCACAGCAAGTACCACCAGAAACTTCCAACGAATGACTACAGATAATTGCATTAATATATTGTTGGGAAGGTATAAATTCATTACACTTACGGGAGTAATACGTTCCTCGCCAACATCATCAGGATGGTTTGTAGTATGGTGACACATGTTGACACACAGGTTTTTTTTTCACATTCGCTTAGCGTAATTGAGTCACACCGTGAGTGACTCATCATACCTGCTATAGTTGCGATAATTGTTATTACTGTGGAACCATACGCAGAACGGTTTAAATATGTATGGATTCAAGCAAGTCACGCTGGAGACCAGTTTAACTTAGTCCAGTATAGTAACCTCCTCACACAGTGGTCAGTTTCAAGGTCTGACCTCTTGACATTGAAATTTGTTTGTAAGATGTGGACCCTCTAGTCCAGTATAATAACCTCCTCACGCTGTGGTCAGTTTCAAGGTCTGACCTCTTGACATTGAAATTTGTTTGTAAAATGTGGACCCTCTAGTCCAGTATAATAACCTCCTCACGCTGTGGTCAGTTTCAAGGTCTGACCTCTTGACATTGAAATTTTGTTTGTAAGATGTGGAACCTCCATCACCTTAACCACCTCCGAACGTACACATCTCATTAGGATGTTGCGAAGAGGGAACCTTTAAATAGACCGTATGCAGAATGAAACCACAGTGTGATCTCCTCTATCGTCTTAAACAGTTAAAATGCTTGAGTGTGAGCAGTGCGCTAAAACTTTCAGTCGTGCAGATAATCTTAAACGTCATCAGAGAACAGCATGTCTTGGAAAACGTCTAAAATTAAATAATCAGCAAGACTTGGCCAATGTTAAAAAATGTGAATTCTGCAATATTTACGTGAATCAAACATCGTACTCCGCCCACCTCCGTAGTAATGCGCATAAAGCAAATGCTTTGGTATTAACCGATGATGGTGTGGAAAGGATAGCGGGAGCATTTGGGAATAGAATTGTAACCTATAGAGTAGCAGAGCCAAGACACTACATAGATCTGGATGATTTTAAAAATGATATTCGTGAAAAAGTGATAAATTTAATTGAGAACATGCGTTATGTTCACAACTGTGTGAAGGTCAATGTGGAATGTTTTACTTTGCACTACCTAGCAACCAAAGAAGATGCTGAAATTAAATCTTTCAACACGAAAAATGCAGTAATTACAAGAGGTGTTGATTTATATGCAGTATATGGACAATTTATGGATGAAATATCTGCAAAAATGTCAGAATTCCAGGAGCGAGATTCAGGTATGATAAAGGTTATTGCGAGTAGTGCAATAATGAATAATGAATGTTTTCTTGTAGGATGGACTTTAGTTCAAATTTTATATCTGGAGGTGAATGTCAATAAATACAATCCCTTGAAGGCGTCAAGTTATATCGATTTACCGCCGGAGATCAAACGGAAAGAAGCAATAATCAATGTGAAAAATGATGATCAAGAATGCTTCTGTTGGGCTATAACATCAGCGCTGTGCGATCCAACAGGTCTACCACAGAGAATGTCGTCCTATCCGAATCCGCATACGTTATTGAATATAACAGGTTTGCAATTCCCAGTTAGTTTGCATGATATACCAACATTTGAGCAGAATAATAACATATCTGTAAATGTTTATGGTTTACAAGCAACATTCGAGAATGGTGTCGCTACGAATACTGTAGTAGGACCATTGCATTATACAGAAAGTCGACAAAATGCGCATGTAAATTTGTTAATCACAAGTGACGATAGTGGTAATAATCATTACTGTTGGATTAAAAATTTGTCACGACTTGTATCTAGTCAGTTATCGCGAAATGGTCATGAAAAATATATTTGTGAAGGGTGTTTGGTATATTTTTCAGAAGAAAATAAATTGGAACGACATATGAGGGAAGATTGTAAACGTGTTAAGGCGGTTTTACCAACCGAATCGCTAAGAATAAATAAGTATGGGGAAACAGTGAAGGAAAATATTTTACAATTTGAAAATTATGAAAAACAATTGAAGGTACCGTTTGTTATCTATGCTGATTTTGAAGCATTGTTGAAACCTACCCATAATAATGATACAGAATTAGATGAGTCAGCTTCATTTACAACCAAATGTTATGAGCACGAACCTTACGCCTTTGCATATTATATTAAATGTTCGTATGATGATTCATTGTCCAAATTTGTAAAATACAGAGGGAAGCATGCCGCTACAGAATTTATGAATCAATTAGAAAGCGATGTGCAGAGAATCCATAAAAAACATTTGGGTATAGTAAAACCAATGAAGAAATTAACTGATGAGGAAAATCGTTTATTCAGTGAGACAAATACATGTCATATTTGTGATAAATTTGTGGATGTTAAAGATAAGGTACGCGACCACGACCACCTAACAGGAGCTTTCACAGGTGTAGCACATTCCATCTGCAACATTTATTACAAAATTCCAAAATTTGTACCAGTTTTTTTTCATAATCTAAGTAATTATGACTCCCATCTATTTGTGAAAACAATGGCGTTAAAACAAGAACGAATAGATGTTATTGCTCAAAATAAAGAAAAATATATTTCATTTACAAAACAAATAGGTGTTGGACATATGCTTGATGCTAGAGGAAAATTTAAAAAATTATTTGTTAAACTTAGATTCTTAGATACCTTTAAGTTTATGGCATCATCGTTAGAGAAATTAGCATCGTATTTGGTAGATGATAGTTGTACAGAATTAAGAACGTATTTAAAAGATGATACAAAATTTATGTTACTTCGGCAGAAAGGAGTTTTTCCATATTCTTTTGTAGACTCATTTGAAAAATTAGATTATCCCCAACTGCCTACTGCTGATCAATTTTTTGATATATTGTCGGATAGAAGCGTAGATGTGAAAAATTATGAACGTGCCCAACATGTCTGGCGTACATTTGAATGTAAAACCCTTGGTGATTACGCAGATGTATATTTAACATCGGATGTGTTTCTTTTAGCTGATGTTTTTGAAAATTTCCGCGATATATGTATGAAAGATTATAAACTTGATCCGGCACAGTATTTTACCGCCCCAGGGTTGAGTTGGGATGCAATGTTGCGTATGACTGGTGTTAAATTAGATCTATTAACAGATATTGACATGTTACTATTTTTTCAAAATGGTATTCGAGGAGGTGTTAGTATGTGCACGAAACGAAAAGAAATAGCAAATAATCCATTTCTTACCAATTATGATGATACTAAGGAAACATCATACATACTATATTTAGATGCTACAAATTTATATGGACATGCAATGTGTCAAAATCTTCCTTTAGGATCATTTCGATGGTTAACGAAAGAAGAAATCGATACTATAAATGTGGCAAACCTGCATAATGATCCTAATGTTGGTTATGTGTTGGAAGTAGACTTGGATTATCCTGCTAATTTACATGACGATCATAATGATTTTCCATTCTGTGCGGAAAGCACAACACCCTTAGGTTCAAAAAATCGTAAACTATTAAACACTTTATGTTCAAAAACAAAGTATATAATTCATTATTCAAATTTAATTCAGTGTATCGAGCATGGACTTGAACTTGGACAAATTTATCGAATTCTCAAATTCGAGCAAAGTAATTGGTTAAAACCTTATATAGATTTTAACACCTGTAGAAGAAATGAAGGTATAAATGAATTTAGCAAAAATTTTTACAAATTAATGAACAACAGCATATTCGGTAAGACAATGGAGAATGTGGAGAATCGGGTAGACATAAAGTTATTAACACATTTCGAGTCACGACATAGAAAAGTTGGAGCAGAGGTTTTTATAGCGAAACCGAATTTTAAGTCGGCAAAAATTTTTAGTGAAAGTTTGGTTGCGGTTGAAATGAAAATTGTAGAAGTTCATTACAAGAAACCATTGTATGTAGGTTTCAGTGTATTGGAAATTTCCAAAAGTGTTATGTATGATTTCTATTATGATTTCCTTAAAACGAAGTATGGAGATCGTGTATGTCTCTTATATACAGATACAGATTCTTTAATTGTATCTATTAAAGCTGATAATGTTTACAATGATATAAAAGAGAATGTTCATAAATTTGATACCTCTAATTACCCTATGTCTAATATTCATCAAATTCCACGAAACGAGTCTATTATAGGTAAAATGAAAGATGAGTATGGCGGACGAATAATTGAATCATTTTACGGTACAGGTGCCAAAGCTTATTGCATACAAGTTGCAGGAAAGGATTTAAATGTTACAGAAGATGTTAAAAAAGCTAAAGGAGTTAAAAAGTATGTTATAGACAAACACTTAACTGTTGATGACTATAAGCGGATTGTGAATGAGGGGGGGCAGATACTTAAGAAAATGTATGTATTCCGATCATACTTACATACAATGTACACTGAATTGAAGAACAAAATTGCGTTATCAGCGAAAGATGATAAACGATACCTTCTCAATGACAATTGCAATACATTAGCATGGGGACATTATAAAATTCTTAATCCTGAGGCAAATTTAGTGCTTGATGAATTAGTAACTATGTTCTATGAAAATAACTAATGTCTTATACAGCTGTATAAATAACTGGTAAATAAAAAACGTTCTGAATAAAAAAAAGTGTTTTATTAATTTTACAAAAAAAAAACAATTGATGTTTACAATACATTGTTTTTCGCTATCCAGGAATTATGTGCATCGCTGAGACCCATCCATTTGACGAGGACTTTGGTTCCTTTTTGTTTAATAATCTTTTCAACCAAAAAAACGTTCGGATGTTGAACCTTATGCAACTCGTATTCATAAAAACCTCCTAATATTTCTTCTCCTAGTGAATCTTTTAACAGGTAAGTTCTGGGAAATGTATTTTGAATTCTAGAGATGGTGAAAATTTCATTAGACCAGTTTGGCGTATAGTTTTTAGTGAAGGCTTGACGATGTTTACTGATGCGAATGTAGTCGCCAACATTGAACTTTGCACGTTTAGGATCCATAACTTTTAAGGAATTATATGTACTTTTAAGAATGGTTTTAGCATTTTTCTGATTCACTTTTACTGGTTTAAATCCAGTTGTACTGTGAACAGTATTGTTATAGGTTTTCACTATTTCCGGTAGTAAATTCAACCATTGATAATTCCCCTGCATGGAAAACTCTTTCCACATTTTTTCCTTCAACGTTCGATTCAACCTTTCAACGATTGAACTTTTCAGATTGGAGTATGTGCTGTAATGATTTATTCCATAACGTTTCATTAAGTTTTGGAATGATGCATTGTAGAATTCTTTCCCCATATCGTTTTGAAGATTCTTCGGTATATTCTGCCTCTTTTCGAGAAAAATCTTGTTCATCTGTTCTGAAACTTCGTAACCAGTTTTGGTCTTTAACGGTTTAGCCCACGCATATTTGGAAAATGTGTTAATAACAACTAATATATACTTATATCCTTTGTTTTCTGTTGAATATGGAATCATTTCAACCAAGTCCGCTTGCAAAAGATCCTTTAATCCTTTGATAATAACTTTTCGCCTCGGAAAATTTATTCGAACAGGAGCGTGAATTTCATTGATCAAATCCCTTTTAACTGAACTCATCGTTGGATAGTAATATTTCAACAAAGTAGGATTCTTTAGGTCTTGTACGTTTTGAAATATATCTCACTGAAAACGAGTCGCCAGGCTTAATTTTATATCCAATAGGATCTATAACGACAGCACCGTTGATGATGAGTGTCATGCTTGGAGGAATGTTCACAAGTCTTATAGTTCCTTGGTAAACACGATTTTGATAGAGATCCTTGGAAGCCTTGTTGTTAATTATTAAATTGTCTGTGGATGAAAGCGTGCCATCTCCAGAAAATGTAATAACGTAATCACTTTTTTGCTCAATATGTAAAGCTCTGTTTTGCAATGTATTTCTTATGAATTAAATGTCGTCCCAAACGATCAATGGTCATGTTAATTGATGTGATAGAACAAAAATGTAACGAATGAAGCTATCTGGATTGTGTGTAGCTTTATAAATGAATGCTGTATACTCAATATATAATGTTCGCTTCTTTTAATTCTTCAATAATTGAAATAATTTCATTATTATGTCCATTGTGACCGGCCGATTCAGAAGCTATGAGAAGACGTAAGCGATTGACAAGTTCGTTCGGATTGTCCCAATATTGCAGTTGCACCTTTGTATTTGGTTTAAACTGTTTCTGAATATATCCCGAACCAGTTTTCCACGATTTGGTCCACCATACATTCGGCACTTTACCAGCTAATGTAGGTCTGATAATATGCATGTACTTGTACCCTTTGTTGGCAGATATTCGTAATTCCGGATTATATTGCAGTCTAGCAGCATTTGTTCGTCTCAATAAATCTCTGTACTCACGAAGATCTTGAGGTGTAAACTTTCCTGGCTTCTTCTTAAATACTAATTCATAAAATCCAGGAGTTCCTTTATATTCAAAACCGGCAACGCTTAGGTTGGGACCAACAAAATCAACTTTGCTATTTCCTATGTAAAGATCGCCTTCGTCTACTCGAACTCCATACTTTTTGTCGAATTTATCCTCAACATCCGTATTATACTCTTCAATGTAAGCGCGAGGTAATCGATGAAAATGTGCTAAGGCTGCTTGTACCTCAGGTTGTTGCATAGATTCGGATAACCTCTTCTTGGTTTCGTGGAGACGTTGTGTAACATCATGACTCAATTCATCTAAATCAAAGCTGCTATCATCTTCAACTTCTATTTCATCATCGGAGATAACAATTTCCGGCGCATCCATTTCAGTTGCAGTTGACAGAGATCCAATTTCTTCAAGTTTTAGAAATTTAGGTGTCTTCTTTCGTCGCGATTGTATTGGGGTTGAAGTATCAATTAGAGATTGAAATTTAGAAATTTTTAGTTTTGGTTTATCATGCGGTATGAATGTCTCATCTGGTTCATATGATTCATATTTAGATGCTTTCCTTTTTTTTTAGCATCTTTCGTAAATGACTCATCTTCTCCGTATGATTGCTCCAGTTTTGGCATGATTTGAACCGTTTGTAACCGATCTGCAATAGCTTTCAAAGGTTCAGTTATTGGTGAATAAGCTGTCTCTGCACTTTGTCTGGTTGCTGCAATTTCAGCTTTTAACAATTTAAGCTTATTACGCAATCCTTCACGGACGTGCAATAATTTTTTAGCAAGTTGATTGTCCATGTTGAATGAATTACAAATTAATTTCAACTGTCCGTTCTAGGTATTAGAGTTGTATATATGTGTCAAATCCTTTGCGATACCGACCACTGTTTTTTGCACAGTCCAGGTCAACTACTAGGAAACCATATGTGTCAGTCCAACATTGACGACAAATATCTTGAAATTTATCAAAAGTCATATCTGCACCAACATGATCGTCGAAAATGTGTTTCAAATTCGTAACATCTTGACGGAAAGCTACAATGAGGTTACAATTGTCCCTCAATAAATGCTTTGGTATTGCACCGTAAGACTGACATAAATAAAAACAATCAACGTTCTTATGTCGTCCGAAGGAAAAATATTCCTTTATAACATTTTGCGGCGTGCATTGAACATCATCAAAAATGACAATGGAATACTCTTTTACTGCACAGGGTGTAACCATATCATCTACATCTGAACACTCAAAATACAAGAATTCATGCATTGGTTTCATCAAACAGCGTAAATATTCATACTTAGGTTGATTGAGCGATTTGGAGCAGAGGTAAACATTTTGAAAACGTAATCCATTTGGATGTGTTAGTAGTGTCAGCAAGATGTTTGTTTTTCCCGTTCCCGAACCACCAACGATAATTGCTCGCTTACAAAAACCTCCAAAGAGGTCACTATGGCGTTGAAATGTTCTCAAATCACATTTTTCATCAAAATTTTGCACTGGCAATGTGAGCGTATGTGTAACAAACTTCATATCACAAAATTGGTATGGTTTCATTCTTAGGATGAAAGTGTAATGACGATCTAGGGGTAACACCAATCTTTTATAAAAAAATGTCTTAAAACAATGGAAAACATTTATTTTGCTAGTAGATAACAAATACCTTACACAAGACTTACAACTAAAAGGTGGTACATTCTATTTATTATAATTTGTGATGACAACCTTTTTCACATCATGATAACATCCTTATTTTTAAACATGTTCAATAAGGAGTATCAATTCCAACGCAATGATCACTTCGATTATTCATATCGTAATATGGAAGTTTTCTTCGTAAACTTTCATCCTTCTGATATCGATTTGGTAGCTTCTCCCATATTTGCACCAATTCATAACAATACACTCTACTTCTTATGAATGGTAAGGGAATGTAATTAAAATCTTCTTTTGATAGAGGTATAAAAGATCCATGACTTTCATAGGACTCCAACACTTCCGCACTTTTATTTACCACATACTTCACAATTCCAAATTTCAACAGAAGACTTAAAACCATTTTTATGACTGACATCTTCGCACGTTCCTTATCCAACAGACTTTCTACTATTAGTGATTTCCTTCAATTCACCTTCCACATTTAATACATTACCAATCATCTTAAATTCGGGAGGGGGTTAGGGAAGGGAGGGTATTAATGAAACACAAACTCACTCTCATACTTATTATTACAAAAAAAAAATTATTTAACAAAACACTTCTTTATCATGTACTATTGCATCACAATACATTTTTAGTGAATAAACATTATTGACCGCGCAAATGCATACATCTTTTTCATGAAATGAACACATTGGAACTTGTCTCTCAATTCGACAACTATTTGAATTATCCAACGTTTCAATTATAGATTTATTTGAAACAAATTGCTGTATATACTTAGATTTCTCTTCACCCCGCACGTAAATTTTTTCATACTTCTTAGATAGTTCGCCAATTATGTGATGTATTTTACTGGATGGAAGATATCCTGCAGTCCAATTGATACAATGATGAAATTCCGTTAACCATTCAGCGGTCCGTTGATCCCTCCAAGATAGTAAATTTAATGGTGCGGGGGGTTCGAATACGAAATGGCTCGTCTTCCAGTCATAACTTACAACTGCTAATTCCTTTGGTATGAAGATTCCGCCTATCCGAAACCCTTGCACGTCAACGATTGCATACTTCATCACAACAACTTCCGATCCTTACTAAGTAATTTTATAATTGTAATTTCCTTATATGTACAAACGCGTTAAACCACTTGGGTCACAAATTTACTAATTGTATTATACTGAAATGTGCGATGATGAAGAATTAGGCAATAAGCTGCTGTGTCTTTCGGAACATTTTCGCTTGTTGAAAATTCAATTCTTATTTCCACACCACCCTTATGAAGAGCATCCTTTTGATGTGAGCAATCGATCCCTATTAATGGTGAATTCTCTTTGAATATAGAAGGTTTAAACACTGGTTCGCTATCTATCCCGTAATATATTTCTTGAAAACGGGAATACATTTCATATAATATTGCGTAACGATTATTTTTATACTCGATATTTAAATTATCGTACGGGAATCGTTCGCCATTTAAAAATACGGTTAAATTTGTTAAGTTTATGTTATCAAATTTGCTCATATTGGTTTTCGTTTGCCCTTTTCGATCGGTTTGAAAACCAATGATGATAAATCTAGGAGTTTCAGTTTGTGTAGCAGTTTTAACGGACCATGAATGTTTGGTCGTTTCTGGAAGAGATGGATATTCATGCATTTCCCAGCTTCTAAAGGGTAATTGAATTTCCGTATTTCTTTTCATTATGTTCCCTAAATGTATTGCCATTCCTAAACCAACATTGACGTGAGGAACTCGCCACACTACTTTCTCCATTGTTATGCGCACCTTTTCATTCTGATTTATGCTGGGTATGACCTTTGCAACTATCGCATCAGTATCGTCGTTACATCTGATTAATACTAGTTCCTGTCTTGCATTCAGTATAACCTTTTTGTAATCTTCTGCAAATCCCAGCAATGATTTTAACGGTACGCAAACACTAAAATTTCCCATGCTGTCTACAATGTCGCTAGTATGATCATCATCCACATTCCAACCGGCATTTTTCAATCTCACCAAATCGTTAGGGGTGTATGAAAAGTATCCTTTCATTACGGAGGAAAGCCCTACATATCGTACAGAATCTACTTGCACTCCATTTAAAATGTATCGAATGTCGCTAAAGAGAAAAGCGATAGGATTGCATATGAATTTAGTTGATTTAGGAACACCTTCAATGCTTCCATCTGCTTTTTTGGTTGCTTTTTGCACGGTTCCATCATCATTTAGCAAATTTATACGTCCTTCTACATATAAATAACTTTCTGCGGGCAGTGTAAAACTATCAACTTCTGGAATGGTGATTCTTACTTCATCGGAATTATTAAAACTCTGGGATTCAAACGGTTGATGTGAATGATATTCATAACTAACAATGGAATTATCCATTCTAATTTTATCCGTAACACTTAAGATTTCCATTACTTAACGGACTCTATATCCTAACGTCTGGAGAAATTTCTTATTGGTGACTGTTAATGTCTTCACAGCTCTGGTACTACTGTTCCTTCTATTCGCTAAGGTCTCACATTTATATTTACGATCACATTTACAACTAATTATTTGGGGTATACTGACACCCTTCCTCTGCCTCCGTCGCTTTTGCAAACCTATCTTCATTTTATCCTTTAACTTCCTGCAGATGTATCCGAATTGTTATTTCTTCTTTTTCACCAAACTTTACAACCTTTCCGTGCTGATCTAAAACCTTCACGGACAAACTTGTTATATCTTTGATCAGCACTGGTAAATAGATCGGCGGCTGTGGACTTTCTACTATTTTAAATCCAGCTGGAACGTTTGGAAAAAAATGGTGCAACACGTGGACTTGCTGTCCGTTGTTGTAAGAGCTGCTGACCAAATTACAATAAATCTGTAGAGCGTTTACGGGGTTAATATTTACTCTATATTCACTGATATAATTCACATTCTTTACAAGTTTCCTCCGTGTAAATCCTAATAATGGACCGATCGATCGCTCTTTGTCAAAATGGATATCCTCGGCACATTTAATGCTAACCGTTTGAGTATTAGGATTTCCGCGGATTTGGATCTTAACTGTTTTATTCTTCAGTTCACTTGTTATATGATCTACAAGGTCATCTACATCATATGCTCCAGTGGGAATTTCAATTCTCTCTTTCTTATCACCATAATGCAATAAATTATTATCTTCGGTCACATTCGCAATTGAATTATACGCGTCAAAATTCAAAAGTGCTAACTCATAATCCACTTCATCTTTCAAATTTATTGCAGGGTAAAAATTGCAGCCTAATTCTGAACTTGCACCAGTTAAAGTGAACGTATAAGAATGTGAACCCATGTTTACAACTCACCAACAAACCTTCTACTACAATATTTACAACTTCTCATATTGATTTATCAAAAATTGTAAACATAAATGACCGCAATTGTACGTGTTACTTTTCTGATAGCGATCATAGTTATAATGAATAGTTCCTCCACCTCGCGACAATAGATACTGTTGAACTGCTATGGGCGGTTGTAAATCACCGAAACTATCGAAATACGAGATTTGATCACCATCTTTCACGTAACTCGTCCAATGAGTTCCTTCACCATCATCGTCATCCAAATTAATTATACCGCTTTCAACATTACGAATCCGTTTTGGTAACTTATCTTTCATAAAAATACCTCTAAAATATGGTATTTTTAACTTTTTAACATATTTCAGTAACTGAATGTTGGTTAGCGGTTGATGGGGAAGGGACCTAATCAGTTTTTTGAAATAGATGGTAAATATAAGCCACATCCTGCCTTATACGGTTTCAAATAATAACCGCTACCCGAAATTCTTTGTGCCTCCAGCGCGCGATTATGTCGTTTAGCCTCTTCCATCTGTTCCCGAGCCACTTTTGCTTGATTAACAGTTTTTGCTATTGCTGCTGCTCCACCACCTAATGAACCTAATGCTCCCAAAGCTGCGAACAGTGGTATCAATGGGAAAAACCCACCAGTTTTTGGAATGGGTATTATTCGACGTCGCGGGGAAGCAATGTTTTTCTTCCTTAGTTTTCCATATGCGATGTTTACATTTGATAATAAACTTCTGCTTTTACCACCGCGGGAGATGGCGTTTCTAGCTACCTTCATTGCTTGCGTGAAACTTAACGCACCTCCTCTCGCTTTTCTCTTTTTTAACCCCTTTCTCCTCCTTGAAGTGCCCATTCCCAATTTTGTTTTTCCTTTCATTATTGCTGCAACGGTGGATGCTGCTATCTTTTCTCCAAATCTTGCGTCTTTACTTTTTATCCGTTCAACCGCTCTCTCATACAATTGATGGTCAGCTTTGTGTCGATGACTTAAAGTATCACTTTGAGAGTATGCGATATCGTGCTCCTTACACGCTTCGTCTAGCCTATTCACACCTGTATGACCTTTCTCTAATCTTTCTCGAAGCTTCGTTCCTGGTCCGCAAAAATTATATCCTGGTATGTGTAATTCGAATGGAAGCTTATTAATTAGCTTATTAATCAATCCTTGACCTACTCTTTTGCCTCTCCGACGATGAATACTCTGTTTTGTCCCCGAACCGTACATTTAATACTACAGATGTCTCACGACAAGTTTATGTAGACTGTGACATTCTCCACAATTTTCTCTATATAAATGATAAAACATATCCCCAAGATCTTTTGGTTAGTGCTCTTCACTTACAATTCTTTGTAATTGTTCCACTATATATGATGATATATTACTGATCTTATAAATCAGACATTTAATTGCTGTTCACAATTTTCAACGTTTTGTATATCCCCACCAATAAATTACACATTATGTTTTCATGATGACTTTATTATCAATACTTCATTAATACATGGACTTACAACTACATTACATTATAGATACATTGCGTTATTATTCTTCTTTAAGGTAAAAACATTTGACGTATCTCACAATCAAACTTGATCTTTTCAAAACCAAGAGTGATGAATTCTTTCATAGTGCAAAATTGTTCCGAAAGTTCACCATTCATTGTCGCCAATAAATTGGTCAGTATATCACCATCCATGGAAGCGGTTCTACTCAAGATCTGATTATAATAACTGCCCATGTTTAGAGCTTTCAAGTATGCCAAACGAGTACGAATTATTTCTTTATGTTGCCACATTTCTTTCAGTCCATCCAACGATAAATACAACCATTCTTCCCCATGATAAATTTTCAATACTTTGATATAGTGCTCTATCCATTCACACGTAATTCTAAACCCCAAATTTTGCATTGCCGGACACACTTCTTCAGTTTGCATATTCATTAAATATTGTGTAATTATATGTTCATGTTTCACAAATTCATTCCACTGTTCTCCTGTAAATGTTACGTTTTGTCGCCCCCTTCCGAATATGCGCACTGCTGGATCGAAACCCGATTCCATTTTAAAACCTACAGCCAAATATTTTGTGTTACTCTTGTTCAAAGAATACGCGTGTTGACAAAGAAACGGCTTGGGGTTTTTTGGATTTTGCACGTTTAGATCATATACGGTCACTTCTTGCACCATGTTTGGCACACCAGATCCATCAGTACTAGGCGTTGGTTGCATTTTCACATCATTGACGTTGTTACACATTTGTGATGTAGCCATACTAAGATCTAATGGATTCAGTGTTGCGAACTCTACTTGTTCCCTTTTGGGTCCATTAAACATTGCTAATAAATTCGTTGGTTGCGCGTGTGTATTACGTTTTCTTCGTATCTTCTTTGGAGCATCAAGTATTCCACCACCCTGTCCTCCACTTTGTATTGGTGTTGTTGACACTAAAAATATTCGTTTCTATTGATATTAGGTTTCTTCAAGATTACCAATCTTACTTTTCCACTGCTTCACTGTCTCACTGGTTCGCTGCTGCTGTTATACTGTGCACACCACAACTCCCACAATACCTTTTATACGCGAACCCTACCGCCCATTAGCATTCCATTTGGACACATCATCATTTACATTATGCCGATTTGGCAACCTCCTCATTTGTGTTACAACAACTTGTTTTCGGAGTCTCCTATGTTATTTACATTATGCCGCGTCGGCCACCTCCTCCTCATTTGCATCACAACAACTTGTTTTCGGAGTCCTATGTTATCTAAACCGATTAACAAGCCTCCTCATTTTAAAATAAAGCTGCAGCAGAGAGCCGTTCGAGTATCTCCTCCACAACCTTGAATACCTTGCATATGAAGTTATGGTTGAGGAGTTGTTTTCTGAACTTCCTCATTTTAACAGCAAGCCCATTGGGGAACCTCCTCCGTGACAAGGTCAAGGTCACGGAGGAGGTTCCCCAATCGGCTTGCTTCCTCTACTCTACTGAATCGATTTTTAAACATCACCGTAGAAATTGCACAGATTGCCAAATCTAGATTGCGTTGAAAACAACTGAAGAAGTTGGAATAAACAGAACTTTTAAATAAAACAAGCTTTTTTCGGTCAGTTTTCATTATCATTGGTTTAGTATTTATAAAATTATAAGCCTACAATGAAACACAATATTAAAAATAAAACAAAACGTTAAGAAAATTTTAAAAAACCAGTTAATTCTATTTCAGTAACTGTTAAAAAATGTTGCTGTTTTTCGCTAAACATGCTACTATTCCTTTTACCATATTATTGTTGGTGGCGTCCCTGATAGAGTTAGCACATAACCCATTGAAAGGAGCTGGAACTTTATCTTTCATGTTCTCCTTATTAGTTATTGGGTCCTCCATTATAGGGTGGTTTCAAATGGACGGTGCTCCAGCGTAGATAGCAGTTGCTATAAGAGGTTTGCTTAACGAGCGATAATCGGCGATCGGTTGAATGCGCTTAATAGGCCATACAAATATCCACCGCATTCCCCCGACTTGACGCCAACGGATTTATTAATTTCGGGAGCTATTAAAGACGTAGTTTATGAGAACCCAATAATTGATAAGGAGAACATGAAAGATAGAGTTCCAGCTGCTTGCAATGAGTTATGTGCTAACGCAATCAGGGACGCCACCAACAATAATGCGTTAAAAGAATTAAAGCATGTTTAGCGGAAAACGGCAACGTTTTTTACTGTTACTGAAATTGAATTAAGCATTTTTTATTACCTTACGATTTTGTTTTATTTTTAACATTGTGTTTAATTGTAGGCTTATCATTTTATAATTACTAAATTAATTATAATGAATAATTACCTAGAAACGTGTTTAATAAAGTTGTGTTTATTCCAACTTGTTCAGTTGTTTTCAACGCAATCTAGATTTGGCGATTCTTGCAATTCTACTGTGATGTTTAAAAATCGATTTCAGTAGGTACAAGTACATTTTAGGTATAGGACATTGTACACAAAGTTGATCTAAAATTTTCCATAGAATTGAGAAATGTATTAATATGTTAGGGTTGCCATTTGAAAAAATCGACTTTTAGTACTTTTCTCGAATTCAACTTTGATCTTATAATTTGAACACCCTGTATAACTTTTAGAAGAGTTCTACTGATGTGTCGATAATACGTTACCTTTACAACAATTTCGCCGGACGACTTTTTTCCAACGGTCAAAGGAGATAGTTTATAAGTAGTTGAAAGTAGCCGTGCAGCTGTCATTTTTTAATGAAAATAATTAATTTCTCAAAAATGACACATGTTAGGTATAGGGAATGTAACATAAAATTGATCTAAAATTTAATGAACATTTTAAAAATGCGATAAAATACAGGGTGTTCCATTTGAAATATAAAAGATGACATCATTTCCGGTGTAACCGGAAGTAACACAAAACTCAAAATATTTTAGTTGAGATGATCGTGTCCAACAATTTAAGTCCACAAATTTTCAATCTGTCATTTCATTTGGTTCTCCATATACTTCTAATGGCAGCTCGTCGTGGGAGACCCTGTATAGTAATATTTTTGGAGCTTTGATAGTCCTGCGGAAGACTATTATCGGAGAACAATAATTGTTCTCCGATATAGTCTTCCGCAGGACAATCATTCCGACAATTCTTGTCGGAATGATTTCTAAATAGTGATAAATCTTACTCTATGATTATAAACTTTATTGCATACTAATGTACAAACGGTGAATATAACACTAAGCAGTGATTTAAAATACTACCCTTCAATAAATTAAAATGAAATTAAATATTAATATTGCAAAGATTGATAGAGTACGTTTCAATGATCTCATGATTACTGAAAGCTATCGAATTCAGAATGATGTTTATTAGATATGTGGCAAAGTAAGTGAAAGATCTTCTGCAGGAGGACAGGTGATGCTCCGGTACAGATGCCATGAGAGACACGTGTCGAAGATCTCCATCATGGGTTATCGCTTATCCCAAGTTAGGTACCAACAAAATCACCACGGTAAAAATAGTTTACTGAAAATAGTATCAACTAGATTTAAGTTTAATATTCTGCAATATGAAAACTAATGTAAAAAAACAAGCTTGCATACAATGAGTTAAAATGAGAAAATAATGCATTTTCAGATACCAAAGACAGTTTAATTCAGGCCAGTTGTTGCAATGTTAGCTAATGATTTTTTCCTCAAAAGTATCAATTCTTTTCAAATTAACTAGTACGTAGCTTCTCAAGCACACTTTGTCAAAATTACTTCCTTATTTTCTTTTAGAACGTTGCATTGAATAACAGTACACAACGCAGTACCTAATCTATTTTTATTCTTTCACGTTGTAAGTATGTGGTATTATTTCATAAAAATGTATTTCTTTAGGTTAATATATAATCCCTTGGGCAACCTAAAATTTGTGGGCTAAAATAAGCTCAATAAATTATAAAGAAACACCATACGGTCTACACACAAGTATCTACAGTATGTAGGTATCGGCAAAGATATTTAACTTTGGTATCGGTATGTTATTCATTCCACTAGGTGATGGATGTGTAGGTTAGAGAATGACGTATAATTTCCTCCAACCATTTCAATTCATTTTTACTTCCTCATGTTCATATTATGATAGAAAAACATACCATTTAAAATGTCAATACATAATTTAGTATCATTGACATTTCACGGTACACATAACCTAAATGACAAATAGTGACTTTAGTAAGTAACCAGATTTACGCGTCCGTTTACTACGCAACCCCGCCCACAAAATTATGAATGACATTTCCAACGTTACGAAGCTGCCCGAACGTCTCCGAGTTGTTGGGTGTAGTACTCGTGAGACGGTCTCCCTATTGTAGGTGTATGCAACCGATGTTGTATGTTTGCATTGTATGTGGTGGTATATCAGTCGATTTTATTGAATTTTAACTCGCATTTAGGTAAGTAAACAGAGGCCTTTTGTAAAATTGTAATTGGTCGTTATCAATTCTGTTTGTGTGTTTCTGTTCTGTCTTTCTATTTTTAGCTGTTCTAGCATGTCCATCTTAAACCCCTTATTGCATTTATGGATTAATTTGACGTTCTTATAATCTATTTTGTGTCCAGTTTGTATGCATGTTTGTATACGCTTAATGTTGCTTGACTAGCATTCTCTGCTATTCTCTTAGCTAGAGATCTTCCTGTCTGTCTCACGGAACCACATGTGCCACCCTAACCAAATAATTAATCAACTATCTGGACATAAATATGAAAACAAAACAGATATGAAAAAAGCGGTATTTATTCTGTTTATTGCACTAATTGCAACTCAATTTACGTCGGACACACAGGAAGATCTCTAGCTAAGATAATAACAGAGCATGCTAACCAAGCAACATCAAGCGTTTTAACAAGGAATGCAGTGACATTTTTTATTTCGAAATAACAACTTTGATGTTATTTCGAAATAAAAATTTTTACTAGATAGAGCGTATGTTTAAATTTGGCAAAGTTTTGTGTTTTTGTGCTAATCAATTATCTGAAAAGAAATTTAAGCTATCATTTTTAATTTGGAAGATATCCACAAAAACTGAAATGTTAAGATATCGTTTTTAAATTTTTCTTCAAATCAAAATGTAGCTACATATTTGAAACAAAATCATTCTACGGGTACTTTTTAACAAGGAATGCAGTGTAATTTTTTAATTTGAAATAACATCAAAGATGGCGGCGTAACCATGGCCAGTTTTGTTTTTTCTTTTGGGCGCCATGTTGAATTTTGTCATTTTCCGATAGTCGTGTTGTTTCTCATTTCCGAAATGTATAACATGTTACCATTCTTTTTTAAAATAATGGTGTAATAATCAAAATATCTTCAGGTACTCAACTGGACCTTGGTTACAGATCGCCGGAGTCGTTCCAAAGCAACGCCAACAAAATGTACTTGGATCAAGCGGCGCTCTCAGCGTTAGGTTTGCCATTTAATCAAATACAATAATTGTGGTTGACTGTGGATGTACAATGCCGTTTACCAATAACGAAAGCGTTTAAACAAGGAATGCAGTGACATTTTTTATTTGGAAATAACATCAAAGTTGTTATTTCGAAATAAAAAATGTCACTGCATTCCTTGTTAAAACGCTTGATGTTGCTTGATTAGCATGCTCTGTTATTATCTTAGCTAGAGATCTTCCTGTGTGTCCCACGTAAATTGAGTTGCAATTAGTGCAATAAACAGAATAAATACCGCTTTTTTCCATATCTGTTTTGTTTTCATATTTATGTCCAGATAGTTGATTAATTATTTGGTTAGGGTGGCACATGTGGTTACGTGAGACAGACAGGAAGATCTCTAGCTAAGAGAATAACAGAGAATGCTAATCAAGCAACATCAAGCGTATACAAACATGCATACAAACTGGACACAAAATAGATTATAAGAACGTCAGATTAATCCATAAATGCAACAAGGAGAGACTTATCTCACATCTGGGGGATAGACTGTATATCCCTGCGCCCGATCCATCTACCCTTTTGGACCCGTCTGTGTACCAGGTTTTCTCTGTTTTCTCCTTGTTCCCTTCCAATTTTTATTTTGAAGGTCTTATCCAGGGAGTATTGTGGTGTCATGCAATCGCTTCCCATATTTAATGTTGGTTTTGCGATTGTTTGAACAATTCTGGAGTGTTTCCCATTTGGGTGCCGTTTACCGTTCAGTTGTAGCCTGTAAGCTCCTAGCCTCGCTTCCACTTTAATGATGATGTCCAGTGGTTGGAGGTTTAGCAGGGTTTCCATAAAAGCCGTCGGTGTACTGCCCATGGCGCAAGTTATGCATAGGCATGCTAGCCGCTGTACTCTCGAGAGAGCTGTCTGGGCAGCATTCTGTTCTACTTTTGGCCACCAGACGGTGCATCCGTAGGTGATCATTGGTTATACTACCGAGTTATAGAGCCATAGCATCATTTCCGGTTTGAGTCCCCATGTCTTTCCGAGTGCCTGTTTGGTTGTCATTAAGATCCTTTTGACGAATAAGTATAGTTGGGTCATGGAATCTTTGCTTGTTGTCAAAAATAACAGTCGTCTGAGAAGACGTACGTCCAACGTTAATGTCAATCTTTTCACATTTTGTAGAAAGAGTGAAGGCATATAACAATCGCATCGTAACTAGCTTATGTCACGTGGCCTTCGACCAGGCATGCTATGTCACACCAATCACAGCCCGTTCATATTTAAAGGGACGAAACCGATTTTAATAAAATAATTGCGGTTCAGGTTTTTGTGGATCTTCAAAATGAAAAATGATAGCTTAAATTTCTTTTCAGATAATTGATTAGCAGAAAAATACAAAACTTTGCCAAATTTAAACATACGCTCTATCTCCACTAATAAGCGAGATCCCCATGCTGAGGACAAAACACGTATATATATATATATATATATATATATAAGGAGAAAGGAAGTTTGTCGGGCAATTCCGTCATACGAAGAAGCAACCGTAGACACGTGTTTCGACAAACTTCCTTTCTCCTTGAATATCTTACCGTCGATAAACCTGTTTTCCATATATATATATATAATCCATTTCGACGTTTCGGGTTTTATTGTAATCCCTAGCTCTGATATAAAACATTTCAAGGAACGTTCTCCCATGGAGACACTTCTCGACGGCCAAGATCTTGGTCCCTTGGAAGTCGAACACATGGCCCTCACGTAAGGTATGAGACGCCAAAGCACAAACATCTCTATTTATGCGAATGTCATTCCGGTGCTGATCCAATCTGCAAGAGACCCATTGTTTTGTCTGACCAATGTAATGCTTAAGGCAATCGTTGCATTGTACATCATACACTACGTTACTTTTCTTAAGTTGAGGTGTTTTAGATTTCAATTGTGTGTACAATTGACCCATTGACATTGGTTGGTAGCAGCCCAACTTAACTATAGGAGAATCAAACACCTTCTTAATTTTATCCGTTAAGCCCTCTATATTGGGGAAACTAAAATATTTAACGTTAAGGTCTTGAATGCAATGTTGGGTTCTCCCGCAGAATTGGAAGCTGCCGAAACGACAGGTGCAGAGAAAAGGACAGATCTGACCAGTCGAGGAGGATAACCGTTATTAATAAATATATCTGAAAGTATATTTAAATTAAAGTTCAATTTAGAATTATGACAAATTTTTGTAACTCTAGTTTTCATACATTTAATCAGGCTGACTTTCTGGTAGAACGAATGGGCGGAATTGAAATTTAGAAATCTTCCAGAGAAGGTAGGTTTTGTGTACCAATCAAACGAAACAACGTTGTCCAAACCCCTTATCACTTTCGTGTCAAGGAACGGTACTGATCTATTCCCTTCATCTTCCAGTGTAAATTGGAGACGTGGATGGAAGTTATTGAAAGTGCTAAGGAGGATGTCTCCCATGTCACGTGGGTATGAGATTAACAGGTCATCTACATATTTTTTTATGAAAGGGACGTTAAACGGGAGTTGGGGAAGGACCTGATCCAATAAGTCATCAAGGACTAATTGGGCCAGGATTGGAGATAGGGGACTGCCCATAGGAGAGCCATAAAGTTGTTTATAAAATTGTTCTTCATAAGCAAAATAACAATTATTATATATAAATTGGTGAGATTCTTTTAATTCATGTTTTTGAAATGTACTATTTTCCTCGATCAGGGTCCAGTGTTTATCTATGGATTCTAAAATGATATTTAAGGGAAGATTTGTAAATAAAGAGACTACGTCTAGTGAAGCTAGAACATAGTCTTCAGGTATCTGAAACTCTTGGAATTCCTCTACAAATTGGAACACATTTTTTATGTTGTACGTAGTTCTATCTCCCAACGTTACTGTAAGTGTTTGTGAGATATATTTGGCTAGTTTATAATCTGCCGAGCCCACTGATGAGACTATCGGTCTCACAGGGTTGCCTTCTTTATGGATTTTAGGCAGGCAATACAGTTTCGGGAGGATAGAGTTATGGGTGGTAAGTGTGTTGCCTATCTGTTGGGTTATGCATTTTTTCTTAATTAAATTTTTTATTAAATTATTGGTGTTTCTTTGTAGTGATAACAGAGGGTTTCTCACGACAAGTTTGTAAGTTGTAGGGTCTTCCAAGAGTTGTGACACCCTACTATTGTAAAAAGTTTTGTCCAGAAGAACGGTGGTAGCACCTTTATCAGCACGTGTGACTATTAAATTAGGATTCTCTTTGAGGAATTTTTTAGTTTGTAAATATTTATTATTTAAATCTTTTTGAAGGTGACCAACGTTCTCTGTACCAGTAATGAAATTAGTGATAGCATGAACAGACTGGGCTCTGAGGAGATCATGATCTTCTTTTTTAAAAGCAGTGACTAAATTTTCTACTCCCATGAGCATTTTGGGAATGTCAATATTTTTTGGGGTAGCCTGAAGGGCAAATTTTGGGCCTAAGGACCGGAATTCGTTAACATTTTGGGGGAGGTTTACATCGGTAAGGTTGACCAGCCATTTCTCGTTATTAATGAATCATTTATTCTTGTTTCTACTCTCCTCTAGAAGTCTATTAAATTTATTTAAATTAGTTGTTTTAACCTTTTTGAAAATTGAATTAAATTTTTTTTAAAATATTATCTGAACAAATTTGGAAAATATTATTGGGGACCAAAGCCTTAAGGCGTTCCACCAGAAGGTCAGTCTGATCCTGAAGGGATTTAATTGAATCGATGGTGATTTTAATTTCAAATGTCAAGACCTTGTTCGCCAACCTTTCACTAAATGATCCTATCGTGTCCATCATCCTTCGTGGACAATGGTTAATCAAAGATATCAATTGTCTGGAATTGTTAGAGATGTGGGTGGGGATCACACCTGCTCTTCGACAACGTAGGAGGAAAACACGTCTATTCTTCATTTTTGCCAGCTTGATGGAAAGTCGCTCGTATTTGCCGATGGTTGTTGAGGTAATACATCCGTATCTCCTCTTCACCTCAGCGTAGAAACCGGTACTACCTGTAATCATCGTATGGTGGAAGTATTTGACCACTTGTTGGCGAACAAAAGAACCAAATTATATCCCGGAAGGGTCAGAGCGGTGAAACAAAAACAGTTAATCCATTTCGACGTTTCGGGTTTTATTGTAATCCCTTAATCATGAACAAGATTCTACAAAAGCAATCATTATACAAAGATACTTAAAATGTACTCTCACTTACATGTTTTCTTATGAAGCTAGCAATTATAAAGTCCAGACTGCACTTAACCTCAAACATCCGAATGGCAGACAATGGTGTAATAATCTTATAAAAGGCGACATTCAACCTCTTTTATCATGTCAATACATAGGAAATCAACATAAATTGACTAGTTAGCGGTTAAAATTGACATTACAAACTTTACTACACTCTAAAACCACGTGTTAATGTGGGTACACCATTTTTATTCTAACCTAGTCGGCGGTCGGTAACATAGGCAGTGACATCAGTAAATGCGTGAAGCGCGAAATATTTGAATTCAAAATGACAAAGGTAACTGCGTGAGGCGCGAATTATTTGATATTTAAACTGACAAAGGTAACTGCGTGAGGCGCGAATTATTTCAATTTAAATTTTGACGGTTAGGTTTAGTTTTATTTCTATATAACTCTATCAAATTGGCATATACGTTACTAATACCTGCCACGTCGGTACGGTGGTTAACCGTATTTTCACTAGCTCTGATATAAAACATTTCAAGGAACGTTCTCCCATGGAGACACTTCTCGACGGCCAAGATCTTGGTCCCTTGGAAGTCGAACACATGGCCCTCACGTAAGGTATGAGACGCCAAAGCACAAACATCTCTATTTATGCGAATGTCATTCCGGTGCTGATCCAATCTGCAAGAGACCCATTGTTTTGTCTGACCAATGTAATGCTTAAGGCAATCGTTGCATTGTACATCATACACTACGTTACTTTTCTTAAGTTGAGGTATTTTAGATTTCAATTGTGTGTACAATTGACCCATTGACATTGGTTGGTAGCAGCCCAACTTAACTATAGGAGAATCAAACACCTTCTTAATTTTATCCGTTAAGCCCTCGATATTGGGGAAACTAAAATATTTAACGTTAAGGTCTTGAATGACAATGTTGGGTTCTCCCGCAGAATTGGAAGCTGCCGAAACGACAGGTGCAGAGAAAAGGACAGATCTGACCAGTCGAGGAGGATAACCGTTATTAATAAATATATCTGAAAGTCTATTTAAATTAAAGTTCAATTTAGAATTATGACAAATTTTTGTAACTCTAGTTTTCATACATTTAATCAGGCTGACTTTCTGGTAGAACGAATGGGCGGAATTGAAATTTAGAAATCTTCCAGAGAAGGTAGGTTTTGTGTACCAATCAAACGAAACAACGTTGTCCAAACCCCTTATCACTTTCGTGTCAAGGAACGGTACTGATCTATTCCCTTCATCTTCCCTTCCCTTCATCTTGGAAGATGAAGGGAATAGATCAGTACCGTTCCTTGACACGAAAGTGATAAGGGGTTTGGACAATGTTGTTTCGTTTGATTGGTACACAAAACCTACCTTCTATGGAAGATTTCTAAATTTCAATTCCGCCCATTCGTTCTACCAGAAAGTCAGCCTGATTAAATGTATGAAAACTAGAGTTACAAAAATTTGTCATAATTCTAAATTGAACTTTAATTTAAATAGACTTTCAGATATATTTATTAATAACGGTTATCCTCCTCGACTGGTCAGATCTGTCCTTTTCTCTGCACCTGTCGTTTCGGCAGCTTCCAATTCTGCGGGAGAACCCAACATTGTCATTCAAGACCTTAACGTTAAATATTGGTATTAATTTGGTTCTTTTGTTCGCCAACAAGTGGTCAAATACTTCCACCATATATATATATATATATATATATATACGATTCACTATTTGTTTGGGTATCGATCATTGGCGAAAATTAAAGAAAACTCTTTAAATCAATGCAATATTTCGGGTCTTTATTGATCCTTCTTCATGGCATGGTCTAAAAATAAGTTTACAAATCTTTACAAAACAAACAGAGTATTATTGGCGGACAAACTTACTTCGAGTCTTAATGAGGCAGCGAATAATTGCAGACAAGTACATTTAGACGAGACGATCGATTAGCATCTCACAGCAACTAACAAGACACTTGGACATTACAAATACACAAATCAAAACAAACCCCAAATGTATCAAATGTATCGCTTACATTGAAATTGGTTTTAGCGGAGGTTGCATTACTGACAATGAGTGTAAACAGTTAACCATAAACAATTCTCAGATTAGCAAGGCTTACTTTAAACCAAAAATACATAAACAGGGTACTCCATTTAGACCTATCATATCTGATGTTGGCTCACCTATCTTAAAGATCTCCAGCTACATGGCGGACATTTTATCCCGGTCACTCTCCGCTAAAACCAATTTCAATGTAAGCGATACATTTGATTTCTTAGACAAGATTCGGAATGTGAGGTTACCAGATGATTACGTTTTAGCATCATTTGACGTCGTTAGCCTCTTTACAAACATACCTTTGGAGCTGGTCATTGAGATTATTAGGTTGAGGTGGGATTTGATCCAGCCGAACTGTGAGTTTACATGTGAGTTGTTTGTGGATACCGTAAAATTTCTGTTCGACAACACCTACTTTACTTTTGATGACAAATGTTATCAACAGGTATTTGGAACACCAATGGGCTCTCCAATCAGCCCTATATTGGCGCTTATAACTATGGATTATGTCTTGGAGCAGGTAACGGCTCTGCTTGATTTTGAACCTCCGTTTGTGTACAAGTTTGTAGACGACTTGATAACGTGTATTCCGGAGGGTAGGGTGGAAGACATCTTGGCGGTCTGGAATAGCTTCAATCAGCATATACAGTTCACGATCGAACTAGAAAAGAACAACAGCATTCCTTTTCTCGACTGCAGTGTCATGAGGGTTGGAGACGGTTCAATTCTGACTGACTGGTACACAAAACCTACCTACTCAGGTCGCTACATCAACTATTACTCTAATCACTCTTTTAACCATAAAATTAATACTGTGGTTGGTATGAAGAATCGAATATTAAAAATATGTAGCCCACAATTTCAGCCCTCAGCACTAAAGAAACTACAGTCAGCGTTTGCAAATAATGGTTTCCCACACGGATTGCTTAATAAGCTGTTGTTCTCTTCTGCCAATATCACCCAGAGATCTCGCAGCATATTTGATCCCCCGGAACAAACAACACCGTTATACTTAAAATTGATGGCAATTCCGACAGTTACAGGTAAAATTAAAAGAGTAATCCTGCCTTTTCTGAGTGAAAACCAAAAAATTGTACAACATTACCCAAATAAGTTGAAAGCTATTTTTGGAAAAATTAAAGATTGCGTGCCTCTACTGTTTAGATCTAATGTTGTGTATGGTGTCTCATGCAACGATTGCGATGGAAAGTACGTGGGTGTAACTTCTCAGTGGCTTAGAAACCGCCTAAACTTACACAAAAGCGACTGCAACACCAAAAAAACAGATGTGCCTTGGCGGCTCAAGCGATCAAAAATAACCACACCTTCAACTTTGATGAAGTGAAAGTACTTGACACTGAGGCAAACTATAACAACAGAATGTTCCTTGAGATGTATTATATAAACATTACAGAGAATACAGTTAATTTTAAGCTTGATGTGGAAAATCTAAGCAATATATACGCGTTCATTATCGATTATGATAAGAATTGCTCTAAATCGGGGACTGGTGCAAGCTCGTTACTAGCATTCTGAGGCTTTTGAGGGTTCGTTTGTTTGATTGTGTGTCCTTGAAAATTGTATTGCTTTGAGAGAGGTTAGTTGGCAACATACAGTTCCCGCTAATATATTTGGTTTGGAGGTTGGTGGCTGGTTGCATATGTCAGGTGGGCACCGTTACGACACCACACGGTTTGCCTGGGGTTTGTTTTGATTTGTGTATTTATAATGTCCAAGTGTCTTGTTAGTTGCTGTGAGATGCTAATCGATCGTCTCGTCTAAATGTACTTGTCTGCAATTATTCGCTGCCTCATTAAGACTCGAAGTAAGTTTGTCCGCCGATAATACTCTGTTTGTTTTGTAAAGATTTGTAAACTTATTTTTAGACCATGCCATGAAGAAGGATCAATAAAGACCCGAAATATTGCATTGATTTAAAGAGTTTTCTTTAATTTTCGCCAATGATCGATACCCAAACAAATAGTGAATCGCACATTAATTCCACGATCAAAAAAAGTTTTATATATATATATATATATATATATATATATATATATATATATATATATACTATATAGGGAATATGACGTAATAGAACAATCCAAGTGAGAAGTAATTTTTAAAATTAATTAAAAGGATACGGTCTCAGCCCCTATTATGTCATATTCCCTATATAGTATATTTAAACCGATTAAACTAGTTTCCTACTTTCCACTAGCAAGATTTGCGATAAACCTTGACATACCATGAACCAATTCCAGTGTCCAATAGATGTCATGATAATAGTAGTTAGACAGCAACCCGTACTGTTACTATCGTTTGAAATGACGAATTAAATCTATATCCTGTACAGGGCTCAGTAGTTCAGCGGTAGAGCAATTCCCCGGCAAGGAAGAAGGCCCCGGTTCGAATCCGGGCTGAGACCGTATCCTTTTAATTAATTTTAAAAATTACTTCTCACTTGGATTCTATTTACGTCATATTCCCTATATAGTATATTTAAACCGATTAAACTAGTTTCCTACTTTTATATATATATATATATATATATATATATATATATATATATATATATATATATATATATATATATATACATATATATATATATACATCCTGCTATACATGTGGCGTCCTTTCAAAAAACATGCTTATGGCGTCTACCAGAAGGAGTCGTGTATACAATATTTTCGTTCAAATATACTGTTTCCTATGACTTTCAGTGGTAGGTGACCACATTTGTTTCTTGATTTTCAATCACATACTTTCATTTTGCAATGCATGTGGCGTCCTTTCAAATCGCCGATTATTTGGGCTCCGTCCGTATATAGGTTCACTTCATTGCGCCGCGTATATGGCGTCCACAGTGTATGTTACTTTCAAGCCGCAATGTATACAACAGCCGACAGTGTTGCCGCAGAAATAGTATGTCTAAACGGTTTTAATGAGCCTGATACAAGGTCAAACGATTCATGATCTGCGACGCGCTTGTCTCCCCTCGACAGTAGAAATTAGTCGTGAATTCGTTCTCGTTGAAAACCAATAAGATACATTGCTTTTTGGTAAAAAATATATAAACATATTTTGTAATATGTAGATTACGAACACAGGGAGTGTTACCTAATGATCTTTTTAATCATTATTTTGATAACTAATTATTATTGTTGAAATAAAACAAGATCTCTTGTTCTTTGCAGTTTTTAATTTTATCGAGACATGTTTCGATGCCTAGGCATTATTCTAATTCCGGGATCCCGGTATCCCGTTAAATATTGAACTTGTTTGGGACCCCGGGATTATAAATCAAAATACCGGGATCACAAAAAAGTTCAATCTAAATTATTTTCTTATTTTTTTATTGGTGAAATGTGGGCACTGAATTAAACTTCAATCTATAGCAGCACCCTTTCTGATTAGATTAATTATCAAACATAAGTTGTTCATTTACACCAACATGTTGCTATGATAGGAGGAACAGATATTGCAAGAAGTAGATATACTTGAATATGGAGGCAAAAATAAACCTGTTCAGCTTGGTTAAGTCCGTTTAGTTACCTAGGCTGTATGTGAAACAGAAACAAAAACATAAACATAAAAAGCAAATAAAATTAGTGGCTAATTACTGTCCTGTATTCAATGATGTACTACAGAATATAAAATTAGTAAATACCAAATAGGTATAAAAACAGCGAACAAAAAATTAAAATAAGTATAACATAAATATACCAATGAATATATTTAACTGTAAAATGAAACCTAAATTGTACCAAAAATAATTTTCTATTAATCGTTGTTATTAATCTTTCTATGGTTCACTCCAATCGAACGAACGATGTCATTTCTTCTTCCGATTTGCAAGTTTCTTCCAGTTTAAGAATTTTACTTTAAACAAAAAAACAAAATATTTAGGAACGTTTCTCTGTCATGGTTCAAAACACCTCGAGTTTGTGATGAGCTGTCATAGCGGTAATATTGTCATTTTTAAAATTTTTTATTGTGCACTTAGATAAAATGTATTTTTAAAATGTGGGTTGGGATTTTGAACTATATTTAACAAAACCGAAAGACATACCAGTAATATTCATTTTATTCATGACAAGAAATTGGATATTTAATATTTTAAAAAGTTGTAAGAAGTTGCACTAAATATTTCATCAATTTTTAACAATAAATAGCACTTTACTTGAAGACGCGTTAACAGGTATAAAAGTCATTATACGTATTTTTTTGTAAGCAATGATTGTTTTATTTAAAATGCAAGCAGTTTGTCTATTTGCATAATAAGCAGCCATGACGTATGAATTCTAAAGTTTTCCAATTTTGTCTTAAAGAAGAAAACAAAAAATCATCAAAATGTTTATTGTCGTTAATATGAAAATTTAAATCAAATTTGACTCTTAAGGTCCGTTTACACGCTCATGCCATTTGCACAAACTGGTTTGTGCAAGCCAATTTGTGCAGTTGAACTGAATGAAATGATCGCGTTCACACGTTCAGTTTAGTTGGTGCAAATGTGATTCAGTTAACTGTGGAGAATCGTCACGAAACGCGGTATTTACTGTGCTTTTTCTACCTATAATATGAAAATTCGGAAATCGAAAGTAGACAAAAGGAAATGGTCTAAACGTTGGTTACTAAAAAGGAATCTGCTTTCTCATGTCAATTTAATTGCTGAATTACGTAGTCAACCCGACGATTTTTGCAACTACTTAGTACTTACGCATGGACCAAAGTACCATAAATTTGGAACATACATATCTTCTTCTTCGGCACCCGATTTTTCCAATGCTAACAATTTATTTTAGGTTCCTTTGGTAGGGGGTGCCCAAAGAGTTCAATTTTTTCACTATACTTTCCCTATTTGACTCTAGTTCAAAGAGTTGAATTTTTTCTATTAAAATATTATACGCGTCCGAATTAGCGTTGCTGTAACTATACTCTGTACTGTTACCTTTTCATAAACATGGAAAAGATTATAACTATATAATTTGAAGATTAACTGTATTATTGAACGAGAAAATGTATAGTGGGAAATCAGTCAAATAATTTTTGTTTTTAATTTTTTATTCCTTAACCAATATTTCGGACAATTTTGGTCTTTCTTCATAGTTCGGAAAAGTTATATAAATATACAAAACAGGAAAGGTGCCATAAGTTTACTCGCTTTATATGTGTATATACCTATAAACTCACAAAGAAACTTTTTCGACTTTTAAACGAAGTAGGTACGACTACAAATTAAGATTTCGGTAAATGACAACGTGCCGTCAACAAACAAACATCTTTCAGGTAGGTTACGTGCTGTCAACAATCGACGAATTCGATTTACTACTGATATGCATGGTCAAAGTTGGAACTGAGGCTTGTGTCCCGTTTACACGCTCAAGCCAAAGCACCAACCACAAGCCGATTTTCTGTCACGGCAGATTTTACACAAGCCAAGATTTTTGGCTTGTGTAAACTTCATGCCAGCGTTTACACGCAACGATATAACTGTGCAAATCGATTTGTACAAGCCAATTTGCGCAAATGGCATGAGCGTGTAAACGGACCTTTACTGTTACTTATTTCTTTTGCCGTGACAATTCTTTAAACAGTAAAGTTATTATCTATTAGAGTTTAAATTTTGTTTATTATTGATGTCAATACGCACACTTTGACACCTTTTAAACAGACAGTTTTGGTTTTCTCCTTGTAAGGTAAAATTTGAAACCGTTGGTCATGTTTCGGGGTAAAAGATATTGTCCAATCAAGTATATTTTAGGTGTAGTGTATTTACTGACTGGATTTGGTAACTTTTGGCATTCCATGCGTTTTGATCCGGCAAGTTTTGTTTCCGTGAATCTCAGGATCCCCGGATTACAGAACCTTTAATCCCGAAATCCCGTGATCATTATATTTTTCCGGGATTGGGAGCCCTACTACTCTACGAGACATCATCTTCAGTCGGTAATCTACAAAATTTGGTATCCTAAGATAAATATTTCATCATTTGTTACTTTATGTTATTAGCTTTCACATACAAAATAGTAATTATTATTGCTGTTATTTTTTATATGTAAAACTACTGTCCTGATTATCTCACAGGTTTTTTTGAATAGGGGATTAAAAGAGAGTTTTTGCGATATTCTAAAACGATACTTCTTGGGTTGTCGGGGCTCCAGTGTCAATTAGCTGACCATGTTATTCCTTCAATTATTTTGTCAGTAAATGTAGACTGCCTAAGGTATTAAAATTACAAAAGGCATCAACATGATAGCAATACAATAAAAGCGGATCAAACATACCAAATAACAGTCGCAACTTTTACTATCGGTCGAAAAAGTATTGAACCCTGGTTTTGAAGGGTCATAAGTCGTAACCCTAAAGCAACTAACAAACAAATTTGACATAAAGTTTGTTATTCTTCCAAATAATTTCTACATAACATAACTTTCAAAATAATTTGCCTGCGGGCAACAAGAGCACGAGACAACTAAAAAAATTTACCCG